>CM046366.1:2227658-2242467 GCA_025413025.1 Ficus hispida
CTCAGTTGGAGAACAAACGACAAAAAAGACATTATTATTAACTTCAAAAACAAGTAAATCGATAATGAAAATAATAATAAAACAAGTTAAAAAAAAAAAAAAAAACAAGAAGCAAAGCTAAATCATATATTGCAAGTTATTAGCTTATTTAGAAATCTAGCCCACATATTGGACTGTCTTTTTTCTAATCATGTACAACAGAGTAATCACATGATGAAATAACAACCAGAGTATTATTCACCAACAAAATGTCCACAGAAATTACAGACATTTTCCCTGTTGCCAAACGACCAGTTTTAGCCATGAACCATACACAATAGCAATACCTGCAAACATAACACACAAAAAACCAGAAATGCAAAGCAGTATAAACAGTAATCAAACGGACAAAGAATTTTTGCAGAGAAAATTAGAAAGAATCACACCAAGATTTTAACGAGGTTCGGAGCATATTAACTCCTACATCCTCGGACTGAAACCGCTTGCAAAGTTCACTAATGGAGAAGAAATTTACACCCTCATAGCTCTCTTACAAAAGCCTCTCTGACTTTTAAGTATTTTCACTCAAGCCAAACAGAAAACTGATCTAAAATCACTCAAACTACAATAAGTGTTTCTCTCATCCATATTATGTCTATTTATACACATGAAAACTGAAACCAAAACCGTAACAAGATCTCACTGAATAGCTGACATGCACTTGGGTTGAGAGAGCATGGTTAAAACTGAAGTCTGAAGACTTTCCAAAGCTCCAACAACTGAATTTTTGTATTTTTGCAGCTTCAATACTGACTTGGAACTCCACCAATCATTATGCCCACCTCATAACAGATCCGACGCTATTTTTGGAGCTTTTTCGACAATATAAAATTACTGCAGTGTGATCGTTAATGTTAAGACGAAATTAGCATAAAGGGAACAAAGTAGGTCCAGTGGCTAAAATCCTAGTAAGATTATCAACATTGCTCAAGTCCTGTCACTTACGCACACTTAATATAGCATAATGCGCCTCCGAAACACAAGAAAAAGAGACGTGGCATGAGTTCTATCCTTCCGGTGCAAAAGAGCACTTTGCTATCTTTAAGTCTGCTTCATTTAGTAGGGGATAAAAGAATATATAACAAGATGAAGATGGCCAAATGAAAATAGCCTAGAGCTCAAAACAAAATTTAAATGTGCAAAATGAAATGTAACTATAAATTGGGAAAAACGTGGCTAGCAAATTATTGTAACTATATAATTAGAACCTCTCCCAATTTGGGTAAGCAGGGGAGTAACCTTCTTCATGATGTTTCTTGTTGGTGTCTATTGTGCAAAGTGCCTGAGATTATACCAATCACTCAGTATCCGACTCATCAGCCCTGCAGGAATGGAATACACTTCATGTGAATACCAAAGAGACAGAGATATACATAGCCCTGGTAAATTTGAAGAGCAGAAACAAAATAATGATGTATTGATGTGCAACATACGTTTTGGGTGTGAATAATTGAATGATGACTGGGAATTCAGCATGGAGATTATTAAAACTGGTAGAATTTTGTAAAAGATAGCAATGACAGCAACTCAAAGAATCAACGAAACAAATCAAGGATAATACAGATTGGTTTTGTCCATAACTTAGAGAAAATAAACGTGGACCATAATTCTGTCGTTATGTTTTATATTATCTTCTCCAAGGTCGTATTATAAATTATAATTCCGATCATTCTTTTTATTTCATTTTTATAGATATCAATAAGATTTATTTATGTATTTTCACGAACATTTTAAATCAGAGCATTTCAAAATGTGTCAAGGAAAGCGCAGAATGCTCACCCTGTAGTCTCGCCAGTAATCCACACCTCAGGGATGTGAGAAATCTTGGGCCAACCCTCCCCTTTCTCTTTTCGTACTGCTGTTCCAGCAACGGACATCTACTATCTTCAAATATTCAGAGAATGAGTAAGCTTTCTTCAGGCAGGCACTGGAGCTCAGGGCAGCATTGAATATCAAGCCAGGTGAGGCCTTGAAAGGCGTTGCTGTTCAGGGCTTTGAGTTGTGGAAAATCCCAAATGGAGAAAGAAGTCACTGAGGACGAACCAGCCCATCTGGAGGAAATGAGTCCAACACGTCTTTACAGCCACCAACCCACAATATTAAGAGAGGTGAGTCTTCGCAATCCCAATGCATAAATCTTGAGACGAGCTCCTCGCATCCATCAATATCCAGAGTTTTAAGATTTGAGGGCAATCCCCCTTCAGGAAATGATTTTATTTCTGGACAATCGCTGACGATGAGACTCTCAAGAGTCGGAAGGAGTACGTGCATCTGTTCGGGCAATGACCTCAAATTCTCGCATCCATGAATATCTAGAGTTTAAGATTTGAGGGCAATCTCCCTTCAGGAAATGATTTTATTTTGGACAATCGCTGACGATGAGACTCTCAAGAGTCGGAAGGAGCACGTGCATCTGTTCGGACAATGACCTCAAATCTCGCATCCTTGAATATCTAGAGTTTTAAGATTGAGGGCAATCTCCTTCAGGAAATGATTTTATTTCTGGACAATCTCTGACGATGAGACTCTCAAGGTCGGAAGGAGCATGTGCATCTGTTCGGGCAATGATCTCAAATTCTCGCATCCTCGAATATCCAGAGTTTTAAGATTTGAGGGCAATCCCCCTTCAGGAAATGATTTTAGTTCTGGACAATCATTGACAATAGACTCTCAAGAGTCGGAAGGAGTACGTGCATCTGTTCGGGTAATGACCTCAAATTTTGCATCCCCGAATTCAAGAGTTTAAGACTTGAGAGCAATCCTCCTTCAGGAAATGATTTTAGTTCTGGACAATCTCTGACGATAAGACTCTCAAGAGTCAGAAGGAGTACGTGCATCTGTTCGGGCAATGACCTCAAATTCTTGCATCCTCGAATTTCAAGAGTCTTAAGATGAGGGCAATCCCCTTCAGGAAATGATTTTATTCTGGACAATCTCTGACGATGAGACTTTCAAGAGTCGGAAGGAGCACGTGCATCTGTTCGGGCAATGACCTCAAATTCTCACATCCTCGAATTTCAAGAGTTTTAAGATTTGAGGGCAATCCCCTTCAGGAAATGATTTTATTTCAGGACAATCATTGACGATGAGACTTCAAGAGTCGGAAGGAGCACCTGCATCTGTTCGGGCAATGACCTCAACTTCTCGCATCGCGAGATCGAAAGATATTTCAAGTTGGGGGCAGGCAATCCTCCTTTTGGAAATGATACAAGCTTTGGCAAACCAGACAGCTCCATGGAATGGAGAAACTGGTGTACAGGGAGAGGTTCTTCCTGAAATGTAAGGGATTCCAAACTCTCGCAATCAGACAAATCAAGGTTGTTAAGCTTTGGGTCGTACTCCAATGGAAAACACTTGATAGATTGAGAGCTTTTGATTCTCAAATTTCGAAGCAACACATAAAGGTGGTGGCTCACAGGAATCTCTAATTTGCCACATTTTCGATGGTGAGAGTTTCTATTGTGTGGCTACTAATGGGTAAACCCCCTGAAAGCTTTGGGCAATTGATCAAGTAAAGCATCTTGAGACGAGGAAAAGCTCCATCTTTGATACCTTCAACAAATGACCACTTGTTCCATTCTGGCATGTTTTCAAATCTCAACATTTCTAATGATCTGAATGGTGAATCACAACCATAAAACTCATCACCTAGGTCTCCACTACATGAAAAGCGCAATCCAAAGCTCCTTCAGAAAAGTAACTTCCCAAGTGGTGGCAAAGGAGCAACAGTTTTGACAGCTACTTAGTTCCATCGACACCATTTTTGAAAAAGAACATCTTCCAACCCAAAGTGGAAAACTTGTACCTCCGTATCCAGAGATAATAATTTCCCTCAAATTTGTTGGAGGTTGGAGTGCTTGAAGCAGATCTCTTTCCTTTATTGAATCATCAGTGTCACCCTTCCATCGCAAGTTTAGCACATTTAGCTTCTTCTTATCCTTCAAATTGGCCTTCACAGCATCTTCAATGTTACTGACATTCTCAAGCCCTACAATTCCAAGTGTTCCGCATAACTGTTGAAGCTCACCTAGTTCTTTAATGTTGGAACCACCATACTTGTTGACAACAAAATCACTTAATTCTTCCAAGTCTTTCAAGTTTCCCATTTGCTGTGGCATTTCTTTCAAAGAGCAAGGACTGTAAAGATAACTCGAGTTGAATCCCATGCTGGCTGGCAACCGAGTTAAATTTGATACGACCAATGTCTTCAAATTGTACAGAGAACAAAAGGAATCGGGTAATTTTGCAATGTTGTCCCAGATATGTTCAAATAAATTAGTTGCTTCAAATTGATGAGTGAACCATGAAACTGTTCCATTTCGTGAGGCCAACATATGGATCTAAGTTTTGGGCATCCACAAACGTCTAGATGCCGCAAATTGATTAGCCTTCCAATGTTGACTGGAAACTGAGCAAGATTACTACAATTCCATAAGATCAATGACTGTAAATTGTAAAGAGAACAAATTGAATCAGGTAGTGTGACAACAGCAGTGCAATTCAATTTCAAGTACCTTAGATTCTTCAGATTTCCAATTGAATCAGGTAACTCTTTTATATGAAACCCCCACAAGGACAACACTCTCAAGCATCCAATTGTTGTTAGCTGTTTCAAGTAATCTGCAGGCTCCTCCCACGATTTGATTGCTTTAAATTGGATGAAAGTGTGCAAACGTTCGGCTTTAGATACACCATCAAGTTTCTTCAAGTCATCAACTTTTAAGTTGCATGAGACATGACGAGTCTTACTTGCAATATCATGTAAGAGTAGCTTGTCTTCATCCAAGCGAAAACAGAATTCGCCTGACACATGCATAGCTAGATCGTGAACAAGATCATGCATGGCAAAATACCGTTCATACGCCTTTGATCTTTGTAAGAGTGACCTAGATATTAGATCCTCAAAGAACTGCTCCCCAACATCTTCTATTTTATTTCCTGTAGTCTCAGGTTGTAGAAAACCTTCTGCCATCCACAACAGAATCATTTCTTTTCTTTCAAAAAAGTGATCTTTGGGAAAGACTGAGCAATAAGCAAAGCACCTCTTTAAGTAGGAAGGAAGATAATAATAGCTTAACCAGAGAGCAGGAAGAACGTCGTTACTCCCATTTCCATTCAACTTCCACGTGTTACTGTTTAGTATCTCCTTCCATTTCCTCAGACTCCGTTCAGAATGCAAGACGCCCGCGAGAGATTTTACTGCCAACGGATGGCCCTTGCACTTCTTAACAATTTTCCTGCCAATTTCTTGTAAATCTGAGTACTCTTCCAAGTTCTCGTTGATGTTAAAGGCATGTTTTGTAAACACACGCCAACAATCTTCCTCCGATAATTCTGACAGGTAATGAGGTTGTTGAGGGGCCATGATGGATGCAACAGCTTTGCTTCGTGTTGTCACGATAATCTTACTTCCACGCATGCCAGACATTAAAGAACTCCTCAGAACATCCCATTCAGCATAACTCTCGTTCCAAACGTCATCGAGAACAAGAAGAAATTTCTTTCCTGCTAAAGCCTCCTTCAATCTGAAACGAACTTCTTGTGGGTCCAGAGTGCTGCAATTTTGAGAAGTGACCTTCTCAAAATTGTTTTTGTTATTCGAAAATGATCGAATTCGGCTGATACGGTGACCCATACTCTAAGCTTATCAAAATGTTCCTTCACTTTGGGATCATCATAGACAAGCTGAGCAAGGGTGGTTTTGCCAATCCCACCAATCCCAACAACGGGAATCACAGAGACAGTAGAGCCACCGGCATCTTCCGAAAGCAATGACTCAACAATGGCTTGTTTAACAGAGTCTCTCCCATAAACATCAGATTCTTCAACTAAGGGAGGAGGTAACCTATTCAAGTGTTTCTTTTCACGAGTTTCTTTCAAACCAAGAACATCTCTTTGATCCATAAGAAACTTCAACCGACGGAGGATCTCCTGCATCTCAGATCTTACAGCGTTGTCAAACGCATTGAAGGAAGATGGGATGAGTTTCGACAGTACCTTACTCATGCCAGTTTCCGATTCACCTTCCAACTTGCGTTGCAAAGCTTCGTTGTCGACCTTATCGATCAGCTCGCCTGCTACATAAATGACATCTTTAAGCTCATCAAGCCAGTTCTTCACCTTCGGATCTCCGATCAGCTTCGCCTCAGCATCATCGAGCAACTTATCAGCTGACAACAGCAGAATGTTCAGCTCCTCAATCTGATTGACGATGGGTGTCTTTCCACGGAACAAGTTGATGAATTCTTGAGAGGACAGCCGATCAAACAAGACTCCCATGAAAGGAGAGAGAAAAGCTGAACTCACCAACTCCAGGGCCATCGTTGGGGGATTGAAGAATCAAAGAGATCAATGAAACGGAAGCTCTCTTTTCGACACAACTGATGCAATGTGAGAATAATGGTTGCAGTGCTTTCTCAAGTTCAATGGACTAGCTCTTTACTGATCTTGATTAGTTTTTTTTTTTTTTTAATCTCTAATTGAGCTGTCACGCATTTTCCACATAGAATATAATAACACTGTTTTTGGGTGGAGAGCTTACTGTAAATTGTAACGTTAGCGGTGTGAATTTTCTAACGTGCTTGTGGTGGTCCAACGTGGAATGAGGGCCAAACAAATGTAATTAAAACTTTGTTTTCCGACATCTTATTAAAAGAGACATGTGCTTATAATTTCTTAACATATATTTTCCTACAAAAAGCCAAAAGTTAACTTCCCAAAGCTGAGATTCCCGCACTAATAGACAATGTTCTTGAAATACAAACCGCTTTATTGAAGAAGCTATCATTCAAGCTTCGCACTTGGTTTGTAGTCCTTTTACTTTTGCTTTCTTTATATACATATAATATATATACACATATTTGCTTGTGTAGCGATGGAAGAGAACCAAGGAAAGAAAAGGATGATAGCTAGTGATGATGATATTTGGCAACATAAATTGAATACCAGCAAGAATATTCATTTTTGAAGATTCATATAATTAATTCAAAGGTCAAATTAGCTAAATTAAATGAGAAAGGAATTACCAAGAACTGGAAATGACCAATAACGTTTTGGTATTCCATACTTATGATTCAAGTTATTTACTATATATATACATATACATATATATACATAGTTATTTCTTTATTTGAAGTTTTTAAATATTTTTATTTGTCTATGTCTTAGCCGTTCAACACATCAAAATAAAATGATTACTATGTTCATTTTAAACTGACGTAAAACTGTAGCTTATATAAATCAATGACTATGATAACTGACAAGATATTTTAGTCATTTTGAATTAAAACTAACAAAGTTGAGGTTGGAGGTATTAATGTAAATGAATAAGTCAAGAAGGTATTTTTGTTATATCACCAATATAGGAGTGTAAGTGTAGTTCACCCTTGTATCTAAACTAGATGGAGGAATTATGGGAAACCACCTAAAGAGAGTAAGCTCTCTACAAACTTCTTCAAGAAATAACTTTAGATTGTTATGTCATTTCAAAACATTTTAATTAGTCTTTTGCAACTTAGATTAGGCTAACAATTATTATCTTAAATAATCATAAGTAAGGAAACAATGCTGAAATCAGTCTAATGTCCATGCTGATCTCTCTATCCCAAATCAAATAATTAGAAATAAAAATTGTAAAACATTTTCCATAATCTTTATGACTAGCATTAAGTGCTAACCCATAAAGTTCGGGTTTCCTATTTATCTCAAAATACTACATGGATACATTGCAAGATATTCGAGTCATATATCGTATATAAATTTTAGTTCTTTATTAGTGTTTGTATCTTTGTGTAGAAAAAAACCTCTGGTACCACCTGTAACTTCATTGCTGAGGACAAACTATATTTTTGCTATATTATTCAACTTCCTTTAGTATTATGATTCTCACAAAGCACCATATAACTCTTGTCGAACTTCTATCGGGCTGACTAGAAAAATATTATGGACTTTAGATATTTGAGTTTATTTGTATTTAAGTTTAAACACAAAAAACGTACAGGTTATTATCATTATGATGCTTCGACAACTTACAATTTCTACGAGTAAAAGTTGAAAGTGTATCTAACTACAATTGAGATATGCTGTCTTTGAATTTTTTTATAGTTCTTCAATAATTTTAAGATAAATTATCTTAATTTAAAAATTTACATATATAAAAAATATTAAGTATCAAAAAATTTTAAATAAATTGATAAATTATCAAAATATTAATAAGTGAACAATTGTTAAGAAAGGAAATAAAACAATAGAACAAGAGTCCTCTTTACGTTGGTTTGATTTGGGTCCTCTTGGCCACTATTTGCCTTTTGTTCATCCATTTTTGTTTCTTTTGGATTTTCATTTCTATATGGAGCAAAAATTGCAAGTGAAAAAAAAAAGTGATTGTGTTATTTTTATTGTCATACAATTTTACTGTAGAGTTAAGTGTAAAATTATCATTAAATTTATAAGAATTTATTTATGATTACGAGGACTACTAACAAAAAAAAACTGCATGTAAAATAAGATAATTATAAAATTACTTATGAAACAAAAATAACTAGAATTTTATCACTAATATAGTTGGTAGATGAGTTGTTATTGTAAGTTGGTGATTCTAGTTTGTTGATTTAGTTCACGCCCTGAACTTCAGGGATATATGAGGGAAAGTGGGTTTTTTAACTTTTTTTTTTTTTTAAATATCCCTAATTTGTTAAATAAGAAACATTATCGTTTTCTTAAACATATAAATAAGTGGTTGACCACTTATGATATGATCAATTACTAATTGTTCCATATATAAAATTACGAAATCATAAATTTTTATTAAGGAGGGGTTAATAACTATATAATGGATAATTAATGAGTCTCATAATCAAAATTTTCATTTTCAAGAAAGAACGACTATGAAATTTTATTCAAAATTTTGGCTCTTTTGGGAATTAAAAAAAAGAAAGAAAAGGAAAAATTTGAGGGGGCTTAAACTCTCTAAGCCTTCAATCCCTTCATCCCTAAATATATAAGTCGTTAACTGTTAATCATTATCCGAATTTAATTGACTATGATAAATTGATAATTTAATAATTCGATCATTTTTAATATAAGACTTCAAAAATTGTCATATGACCTAATTTCAGTTGACTCATAATTTTGTATTAATCTTTCAATATAAAAGTAGTAAATTCGTTTGATGAAGAATATAGTCTTTGAAAAAAAAATTTCACTTCACTGATGGGATTTTTTATAAATAAATTTTCTAATTAAAACGTGTTAATGAAAAATTACTTGGGTCCTAATCATCATCAACTAGATAATTTTAGTTGTCCTCCAATATTATTTTAGTTAATATCCTCCTGATTTTGTTAATCCATTATTATTATTATTATTATTATATTTTTTTTTCTTATTTTCAATTCTCTTAAGCAAAGGCCAACGAAAGGTACACTCTTTTTTACTCATCTATATAAGTTATATTTATAAATAATAAGTTAATTGTAAGAACCCTTTCTGTAAACCATGATAGCATAATATTTGGGTTAATTTTACTTTTAGCACTTCTGAAATAAATAATATTAAAAATATCACCACTTTTTGAAACCTTCAATTTCAGCACTTAATGTGGGGCCCAGTAGCATTTAATGTATATCAAATTACTGGTTTACCCTCATCTCCTACACACTCAAAATCTCTCTACCTCGCATGGCCCAAATAACTTTTTCAAAATTTAAATAGTAAAGGTCATAACCATTATGACCATCCGGTCAATATGGTTATGACCTTTTTTTTTTTTTTTTTAATAAATCCAGCGAAATGTTTTTTTTTTTTTTAAGATAACATTTTTGGCCTATTAAATAGTAAAGGTCATAACCATTATGACCATCCGGTCAATATGGTTATGACCTTTTTTTTTTTTTTTTATAAATCCAGTGAAAGTTTTTTTTTTTTTTTTTTTTAAGATAACATTTTTGGCCTATTAAATAGTAAAGGTCATAACCATTATGACCATCCGGTCAATATGGTTATGACCTTTTTTTTTTTTTTTTTAATAAATCCAGCGAAATGTTTTTTTTTTTTTTTAAGATAACATTTTTGGCCTATTAAATAGTAAAGGTCATAACCATTATGACCATCCGGTCAATATGGTTATGACCTTTTTTTTTTTTTTTTATAAATCCAGTGAAAGTTTTTTTTTTTTTTTTTGATAACATTTTTGACATATTAAATAGTAAAGGTCATAACCATTATGACCATCCGGTCAATATGGTTATGACCTTTTTTTTTTTTTAATCATCGAAAGTTTTTTTTTTTATCTAATATTTTTATTATTTTCTCTCTCTTCTCCTTTCTCTCTCTTTCTTCCCCTCTCTCTCTTCCCCTTTCTCTCTCTTCCCCTCCCTCCCGCCGGCCACCACCCCCGGCCTCCCCCCACCCCCACCCCCGGCCGCCACCCTCCCCCGGCCGGCACCCCCCCCCGACGACCCGCGCTCTCTCTTCCCCTTTCTCTCTCTTCTCTTCTCTCTCTCTCTTCCTCTTTCTCTCTCTTCTCTTCTCTCTCTCTCTTCCTCTTTCTCTCTCTTCCCCTCCCTCCCGGCCGGCCCCCACCCCCAGCCCCCAACCAGTGCCCCGGCCCCGCCCCCCTCCCCCGGCCTCCCCCACCCACGACGACCCCCCTCCCCCCGGCCGCCACCCTCCCCGGCCCCCCTTCTCTCTCGTGATTTCGCGAAATCGCGATAGAGAAGGGGGGGCCGGGGAGGGTGGCGGCCGGGGGGAGGGGGGTCGTCGGGGGTGGGGGGAGGCCGGGGAGGGGCGGGCCGGGGCACTGGCTGGGGGCTGGGGGTGGGGGAGGGAGGGAAGAGAGAGAAGGAGGAAGAGAGTGAGAGAAGAGAAGAGAGAGAAAGAGGAAGAGAGAGAGAGAAGAGAAGAGAAGAGAGAGAAAGGGGAAGAGAGAGGGCGGGTCCTCGGGGGGGTGCCGGCCGGGGGAGGGTGGCGGCCGGGGGTGGGGGAGGCCGGGGGTGGGGCCGGCGGGAGGGAGGGGAAGAGAGAGAAGAGAACAGAGAGAAAGGGGAAGAGAGAGGGGGGGTCGTCGGGGGGTGCCGGGGGAGGGTGGCGGCCGGGGAGGGAGGCGACCGGGGGTGGGGGAGGCCGGGGGTGGGGGCCGGCGGGAGGGAGGGGAAGAGAGAGAAAGGGGAAGAGAGAGAGAGAAGAGAGAGAAAGGGGAAGAGAGAGAAAATGGGATCGCCGGCGGCGAGAGCCGGCGTCCGGGGCTAGGGGCCGGAGTGACCGGAGTTGGGTCGCCGGCGTCGGGGATGAGTCGCCGGCGTCCGTCGCCAGCGATGTAGAAGAGTTTAGGTGGGAATGATTGTGTGAGGTTAGGTGTATGATAAATATCGTACACCATTAATATTTGAACCGTTTGATTAAATCTTAACGGTCCAAAAAAGGCTCTACCGGTAGTGACCCTCAGAGGGTCTCTACCACAACCATGCCCTTTTTTAATAACTAGTATGGAAATATTAAAAAGGATATGTTTGTGGTAGAGACCCTCTGAGGGTCACTACCAGTCGAGCCATTTTTTGGACTATTAAGATTTAATCGAACGATTCAAATATTAATAGTATACGATATTTATCATACACCTAACCTCAAACAATCATTCCCACTTAAACTCTTCTCCATCGCCGGCGATCTTCTCGCCACCGGCCACGGCTGCCGCGACTCATCCCCGATGCCGACGACCCAACTCCGGCCACTCCGACTCCCAGTCCCGGACGTCGGTCGTCGCCGCCAGCCGCCGGCGACACCATTTTCTCTCTCTTCTCTCTCTCTTCCCCTTTCTCTCTCTTCCCCTCCCTCCGTCGGCCCCCACCTCTGGCCTCCCCCACCGCCGGCCGCCTCCCTCCCCTGGCCGCCACCCTCCCCCGGCACCCCCCCGACGACCCCCCTCTCTCTTCCCTTTCTCTCTCTTCTATTCTCTCTCTCTCTTCCCCTCCCCCCAGCCGGCCCCCACCCCCGGCCCCCAGCCAGCCCCCGGCCTTGCCCCCTCCCTCGGCCTCCCCCCACCCCGACGACCCCCTCCCCCCAGCCGCCACCCTCCCCGGCCCCCCTTCTCTCTCGTGATTTCACGATTTCGCGAAATCGTGAGAGAGAATGGGGGCCGGGGAGGGTGGCGGCCTGGGGATGGGGTCGTCGGGGGTGGGGGGAGGCCGGGGGAGGGGGCGGGGCCGGGGCCGGGGCCGGGGTGGGGGTGGGGCTGGCGGGAGGAGGGGAAGAGAGAGAAGGGGGAAGAAAGAGAGAGAAAAGAAGAGAGAGAAAGGGGGAAGAGAGAGGGGGGTCGTCGGGGGGGTGCCGGTAGGGGGAGGGTGGCGGCCGGGGGTAGGGGCAAGCCGGGGTGGGGGCCGGCTGGAAGGAGGGGAAGAGAGAGAAAGGGGAAGAGAGAGAGGGGAAGAGAGAGAGAGAAAGGGGAAGAGAGAGAAAATGGGATCGCCGGCGCGACGGCCGGCGTCCGGGGCTGGGGGCCGGAGGTGGCCGGAGTTGGATCGCTGCGTCGGGAATGAGTCACCGGCATCCATCGCCGGTGGCGAAAGATCACCGGCGACGGAGAAGAGTTTAGGTGGGAATGATTGTGTGAGGTTAGGTATATGATAAATATCATACACCATCAATATTGAACCGTTCGATTAAATCTTAACGGTCCAAAAAAAGTCCATACTGGTAGAGACCCTCATAGGTCTCTACCACATATTTTTCCTATTAAAAATAACTTGATTGATAAAGGATAGGAGACAATTACAATGGTAATGTCTGATGGTAGGTAATTTTCGTAAGTGTACGAGCCGGTTCAAGTAATAAAGTGATGAAAAGATATCGTTCCCAACAAGGACTATATACTACTAATACCGAATTACTTTAATCCTAATTTTATTTGAACAATGAATTTGTAAGACGCAATAAAATAAAATAAAATTAAAATAAACACAACGCAAAATTTAGCAAGGAGAATTTCAATTTATTAGGATATCTAGGGTTTCCGATTTCACCGAATTAATCCTGATCAAACCACCAATTTAATCAACCACTGTTTATCCTATACTGAAGACAAACTTCTCTAATGTAATCACTAATCTTTCTCAAGCATTAGTAAACTACCACAACAAGCCAGTTTTCACCTCTCGGTCTCAAACTCTAAACCTATTATGATTTATTAAGAATAAGAAATTTATAGTATCACACAAGCCTCATAGATATATCTATCCTACGACAATCTCATGGTATTTAATCAAAGTCTAATTCAACTATCACTTCTCAGTCTCAAATTGAATCACAAATCAATGGAAAGGGCGCGCACACTTTCACAAGCATTAAGATAGATTAAACACTCAGCATAGATATGAATAAATATCAAAATTGAATTAAACCAAAGTGAATTTGAACAATCATAATCCGGCTACATCGTAGCCCTAGAAAAAGAAATTTAGTTCATAATGAAACTAAACAATATCCTAAATAATGTTCTAAACATGATGAGAAAAGGAAAGAATTGATTTATGAATCGGAATTGTTGCGATCCGTCTCCGGAATTGCTAATCTTCTTCTTCAAGTCACCAATTGCTTTCCTCTCCTTTTTCTCCTCTCTATTTTCTGTGAAAATTCTCCCTTTGAACCCTAAAAAGATTCTATTTATAACCAAGGATCGAATATTTGAATTTAAATTTCAAAATTGGAGAATCAAAACGAATCTTGTGTAATCCGCTTTTGGCGCCTAGGCCCTCTTTTTCTGCGCCTAGGCCCTAAACTGGGATGACGGAAATCTCTTTTGGCACCTAGGCGCTACTGAAACAACGCCTAGGCCTTATACTCTCGGGTTTTTGTATGAAAAACTTTAATTCAAGCGCCTAGGCCCATAAAATTGATGCGTAGGCACCCAATGCTCTTCAAAACTCAATCTTCACACCAAAGCATCCAAATGCTCCATTTTAGCTCCAATCACGCCGAAAATCAATGAATCCATCTTTTTACCTAAATCCTACAAAAGAGAGTAAAAAGAAGTGAAAGAACCTAAAAACAAATTGAAAACCAACAAAATAATGAGTTAAAAGTACCCAATTAGTTAGTCTAAAACTAACTTATCATCCGACATTTCAAATTTTTTAAAAAATCAACATTCCATTTTCGGGTACGGTGCTACTTGGATCCAGCATGGCCCAGTGGGCTGACCCCAATCGAAACACTATATTTTGCATTTTTCTGTCGTTTGAAGAGAGATTTTGTCGTTTCTAGTTGATGCCGAACGCCTTAGTTAATGTCGTTTCTTTCACATCCTGTTACTTTATTCTAATTCACAGAACAAACTGGAAGAAGATTTACGTCCTTCTGATGCCATTGTCTTGTTGTTTTCTCAGTTGGAGAACAAACGACAAAAAACACATTATTATTAACTTCAAAAACAAGTAAATCGATAATAAAAATAATAAAACAAGTTAAAAAAAAAAAAAAAAAAGAAGCAAAGCTAAATCATATATTGCAAGTTATTAGCTTATTTAGTAATCTAGCCTGCATATTGGACTGTCTTTTTTCTAATCATGTACAAGAGAGTAATCACATGATGAAATAACAACCAGGGTATTATTCACCAACAAAATGTCCACAGAAATTACAGACATTTTCCCTGTTGCCAAACGACCAGTTTTAGCCATGAACCATACACAATAGCAATACCTGCAAACATAAACACACAAAAAACCAGAAATGCAAAGCAGTATAAACAGTAATCAAACGGACAAAGAATTTTTGC
>CM046366.1:2242567-2272455 GCA_025413025.1 Ficus hispida
TTGAAAATAAGAAAAAAAAATATAATAATAATAATAATAATAATGGATTAACAAAATCAGGAGGATATTAACTAAAATAATATTGGAGGACAACTAAAATTATCTAGTTGATGATGATTAGGACCAAGTAATTTTTCATTAACACGTTTTAATTAGAAAATTTATTTATAAAAAATCCCATCAGTGAAGTGAAATTTTTTTTTCAAAGACTATATTCTTCATCAAACGAATTTACTACTTTTATATTGAAAGATTAATACAAAATTATGAGTCAACTGAAATTAGGTCATATGACAATTTTTGAAGTCTTATATTAAAAATGATCGAATTATTAAATTATCAATTTATCATAGTCAATTAAATTCGGATAATGATTAACAGTTAACGACTTATATATTTAGGGATGAAGGGATTGAAGGCTTAGAGAGTTTAAGCCCCTCAAATTTTTCCTTTTCTTTCTTTTTTTTAATTCCCAAAAGAGCCAAAATTTTGAATAAAATTTCATAGTCGTTCTTTTTGAAAATGAAAATTTTGATTATGAGACTCATTAATTATCCATTATATAGTTATTAACCCCTCCTTAATAAAAATTTATGATTTCGTAATTTTATATATGGAACAATTAGTAATTGATCATATCATAGTGGTCAACCACTTATTTATATGTTTAAGAAAACGATAATGTTTCTTATTTAACAAATTAGGGATATTTAAAAAAAAAAAAGTTAAAAAACCCACTTTCCCTCATATATCCCTGAAGTTCAGGGCGTGAACTAAATCAACAAACTAGAATCACCAACTTACAATAACAACTCATCTACCAACTATATTAGTGATAAAATTCTAGTTATTTTTGTTTCATAAGTAATTTTATAATTATCTTATTTTACATGCAGTTTTTTTTTGTTAGTAGTCCTCGTAATCATAAATAAATTCTTATAAATTTAATGATAATTTTACACTTAACTCTACAGTAAAATTGTATGACAATAAAAATAACACAATCACTTTTTTTTTCACTTGCAATTTTTGCTCCATATAGAAATGAAAATCCAAAAGAAACAAAAATGGATAAACAAAAGGCAAATAGTGGCCAAGAGGACCCAAATCAAACCAACGTAAAGAGGACTCTTGTTCTATTGTTTTATTTCCTTTCTTAACAATTGTTCACTTATTAATATTTTGATAATTTATCAATTATTTAAAATTTTTTGATACTTAATATTTTTTATATATGTAAATTTTTAAATTAAGATAATTTATCTTAAAATTATTGAAGAACTATAAAAAAATTCAAAGACAGCATATCTCAATTGTAGTTAGATACACTTTCAACTTTTACTCGTAGAAATTGTAAGTTGTCGAAGCATCATAATGATAATAACCTGTACGTTTTTTGTGTTTAAACTTAAATACAAATAAACTCAAATATCTAAAGTCCATAATATTTTTCTAGTCAGCCCGATAGAAGTTCGACAAGAGTTATATGGTGCTTTGTGAGAATCATAATACTAAAGGAAGTTGAATAATATAGCAAAAATATAGTTTGTCCTCAGCAATGAAGTTACAGGTGGTACCAGAGGTTTTTTCTACACAAAGATACAAACACTAATAAAGAACTAAAATTTATATACGATATATGACTCGAATATCTTGCAATGTATCCATGTAGTATTTTGAGATAAATAGGAAACCCGAACTTTATGGGTTAGCACTTAATGCTAGTCATAAAGATTATGGAAAATGTTTTACAATTTTTATTTCTAATTATTTGATTTGGGATAGAGAGATCAGCATGGACATTAGACTGATTTCAGCATTGTTTCCTTACTTATGATTATTTAAGATAATAATTGTTAGCCTAATCTAAGTTGCAAAAGACTAATTAAAATGTTTTGAAATGACATAACAATCTAAAGTTATTTCTTGAAGAAGTTTGTAGAGAGCTTACTCTCTTTAGGTGGTTTCCCATAATTCCTCCATCTAGTTTAGATACAAGGGTGAACTACACTTACACTCCTATATTGGTGATATAACAAAAATACCTTCTTGACTTATTCATTTTACATTAATACCTCCAACCTCAACTTTGTTAGTTTTAATTCAAAATGACTAAAATATCTTGTCAGTTATCATAGTCATTGATTTATATAAGCTACAGTTTTACGTCAGTTTAAAATGAACATAGTAATCATTTTATTTTGATGTGTTGAACGGCTAAGACATAGACAAATAAAAATATTTAAAACTTCAAATAAAGAAATAACTATGTATATATATGTATATGTATATATATAGTAAATAACTTGAATCATAAGTATGGAATACCAAAACGTTATTGTTCATTTCCAGTTCTTGGTAATTCCTTTCTCATTTAATTTAGCTAATTTGACCTTTGAATTAATTATATGAATCTTCAAAAATGAATATTCTTGCTGGTATTCAATTTATGTTGCCAAATATCATCATCACTAGCTATCATCCTTTTCTTTCCTTGGTTCTCTTCCATCGCTACACAAGCAAATATGTGTATATATATTATATGTATATAAAGAAAGCAAAAGTAAAAGGACTACAAACCAAGTGCGAAGCTTGAATGATAGCTTCTTCAATAAAGCGGTTTGTATTTCAAGAACATTGTCTATTAGTGCGGGAATCTCAGCTTTGGGGAAGTTAACTTTTGGCTTTTTGTAGGAAAATATATGTTAAGAAATTATAAGCACATGTCTCTTTTAATAAGATGTCGGAAAACAAAGTTTTAATTACATTTGTTTGGCCCTCATTCCACGTTGGACCACCACAAGCACGTTAGAAAATTCACACCGCTAACGTTACAATTTACAGTAAGCTCTCCACCCAAAAACAGTGTTATTATATTCTATGTGGAAAATGCGTGACAGCTCAATTAGAGATTAAAAAAAAAAAAAAAACTAATCAAGATCAGTAAAGAGCTAGTCCATTGAACTTGAGAAAGCACTGCAACCATTATTCTCACATTGCATCAGTTGTGTCGAAAAGAGAGCTTCCGTTTCATTGATCTCTTTGATTCTTCAATCCCCCAACGATGGCCCTGGAGTTGGTGAGTTCAGCTTTCTCTCTCCTTTCATGGGAGTCTTGTTTGATCGGCTGTCCTCTCAAGAATTCATCAACTTGTTCCGTGGAAAGACACCCATCGTCAATCAGATTGAGGAGCTGAACATTCTGCTGTTGTCAGCTGATAAGTTGCTCGATGATGCTGAGGCGAAGCTGATCGGAGATCCGAAGGTGAAGAACTGGCTTGATGAGCTTAAAGATGTCATTTATGTAGCAGGCGAGCTGATCGATAAGGTCGACAACGAAGCTTTGCAACGCAAGTTGGAAGGTGAATCGGAAACTGGCATGAGTAAGGTACTGTCGAAACTCATCCCATCTTCCTTCAATGCGTTTGACAACGCTGTAAGATCTGAGATGCAGGAGATCCTCCGTCGGTTGAAGTTTCTTATGGATCAAAGAGATGTTCTTGGTTTGAAAGAAACTCGTGAAAAGAAACACTTGAATAGGTTACCTCCTCCCTTAGTTGAAGAATCTGATGTTTATGGGAGAGACTCTGTTAAACAAGCCATTGTTGAGTCATTGCTTTCGGAAGATGCCGGTGGCTCTACTGTCTCTGTGATTCCCGTTGTTGGGATTGGTGGGATTGGCAAAACCACCCTTGCTCAGCTTGTCTATGATGATCCCAAAGTGAAGGAACATTTTGATAAGCTTAGAGTATGGGTCACCGTATCAGCCGAATTCGATCATTTCGAATAACAAAAACAATTTTTGAGAAGGTCACTTCTCAAAATTGCAGCACTCTGGACCCACAAGAAGTTCGTTTCAGATTGAAGGAGGCTTTAGCAGGAAAGAAATTTCTTCTTGTTCTCGATGACGTTTGGAACGAGAGTTATGCTGAATGGGATGCTCTGAGGAGTTCTTTAATGTCTGGCATGCGTGGAAGTAAGATTATCGTGACAACACGAAGCAAAGCTGTTGCATCCATCATGGCCCCTCAACAACCTCATTACCTGTCAGAATTATCGGAGGAAGATTGTTGGCGTGTGTTTACAAAACATGCCTTTAACATCAACGAGAACTTGGAAGAGTACTCAGATTTACAAGAAATTGGCAGGAAAATTGTTAAGAAGTGCAAGGGCCATCCGTTGGCAGTAAAATCTCTCGCGGGCGTCTTGCATTCTGAACGGAGTCTGAGGAAATGGAAGGAGATACTAAACAGTAACACGTGGAAGTTGAATGGAAATGGGAGTAACGACGTTCTTCCTGCTCTCTGGTTAAGCTATTATTATCTTCCTTCCTACTTAAAGAGGTGCTTTGCTTATTGCTCAGTCTTTCCCAAAGATCACTTTTTGAAAGAAAAGAAATGATTCTGTTGTGGATGGCAGAAGGTTTTCTACAACCTGAGACTACAGGAAATAAAATAGAAGATGTTGGGGAGCAGTTCTTTGAGGATCTAATATCTAGGTCACTCTTACAAAGATCAAAGGCGTATGAACGGTATTTTGCCATGCATGATCTTGTTCACGATCTAGCTATGCATGTGTCAGGCGAATTCTGTTTTCGCTTGGATGAAGACAAGCTACTCTTACATGATATTGCAAGTAAGACTCGTCATGTCTCATGCAACTTAAAAGTTGATGACTTGAAGAAACTTGATGGTGTATCTAAAGCCGAACGTTTGCACACTTTCATCCAATTTAAAGCAATCAAATCGTGGGAGGAGCCTGCAGATTACTTGAAACAGCTAACAACAATTGGATGCTTGAGAGTGTTGTCCTTGTGGGGGTTTCATATAAAAGAGTTACCTGATTCAATTGGAAATCTGAAGAATCTAAGGTACTTGAAATTGAATTGCACTGCTGTTGTCACACTACCTGATTCAATTTGTTCTCTTTACAATTTACAGTCATTGATCTTATGGAATTGTAGTAATCTTGCTCAGTTTCCAGTCAACATTGGAAGGCTAATCAATTTGCGGCATCTAGACGTTTGTGGATGCCCAAAACTTAGATCCATATGTTGGCCTCACGAAATGGAACAGTTTCATGGTTCACTCATCAATTTGAAGCAACTAATTTATTTGAACATATCTGGGACCAACATTGCAAAATTACCCGATTCCTTTTGTTCTCTGTACAATTTGAAGACATTGGTCGTATCAAATTTTACTCGGTTGCCAGCCAGCATGGGATTCAACTCGAGTTATCTTTACAGTCCTTGCTCTTTGAAAGAAATGCCACAGCAAATGGGAAACTTGAAAGACTTGGAAGAATTAAGTGATTTTGTTGTCAACAAGTATGGTGGTTCCAACATTAAAGAACTAGGTGAGCTTCAACAGTTATGCGGAACACTTGGAATTGTAGGGCTTGAGAATGTCAGTAACATTGAAGATGCTGTGAAGGCCAATTTGAAGGATAAGAAGAAGCTAAATGTGCTAAACTTGCGATGGAAGGGTGACACTGATGATTCAATAAAGGAAAGAGATCTGCTTCAAGCACTCCAACCTCCAACAAATTTGAGGGAAATTATTATCTCTGGATACGGAGGTACAAGTTTTCCACTTTGGGTTGGAAGATGTTCTTTTTCAAAAATGGTGTCGATGGAACTAAGTAGCTGTCAAAACTGTTGCTCTTTGCCACCACTTGGGAAGTTACCTTTTTTGAAGGAGCTTTGGATTTGCGCTTTTCATGTAGTGGAGACTCTAGGTGATGAGTTTTATGGTTGTGATTCACCATTCAGATCATTAGAAATGTTGAGATTTGAAAACATGCCAGAATGGAACAAGTGGTCATTTGTTGAAGGTATCAAAGATGGAGCTTTTCCTCGTCTCAAGATGCTTTACTTGATCAATTGCCCAAAGCTTTCAGGGGGTTTACCCATTAGTAGCCACACAATAGAAACTCTCACCATCGAAAAATGTGGCAAATTAGAGATTCCTGTGAGCCACCACCTTTATGTGTTGCTTCGAAATTTGAGAATCAAAAGCTCTCAATCTATCAAGTGTTTTCCATTGGAGTACGACCCAAAGCTTAACAACCTTGATTTGTCTGATTGCGAGAGTTTGGAATCCCTTACATTTCAGGAAGAACCTCTCCCTGTACACCAGTTTCTCCATTCCATGGAGCTGTCTGGTTTGCCAAAGCTTGTATCATTTCCAAAAGGAGGATTGCCTGCCCCCAACTTGAAATATCTTTCGATCTCGCGATGCGAGAAGTTGAGGTCATTGCCCGAACAGATGCAGGTGCTCCTTCCGACTCTTGAAAGTCTCATCGTCAATGATTGTCCTGAAATAAAATCATTTCCTGAAGGGGGATTGCCCTCAAATCTTAAAACTCTTGAAATTCGAGGATGTGAGAATTTGAGGTCATTGCCCGAACAGATGCACGTGCTCCTTCCGACTCTTGAAAGTCTCATCGTCAGAGATTGTCCAGAAATAAAATCATTTCCTGAAGGGGGATTGCCCTCAAATCTTAAGACTCTTGAAATTCGAGGATGCAAGAATTTGAGGTCATTGCCCGAACAGATGCACGTACTCCTTCTGACTCTTGAGAGTCTTATCGTCAGAGATTGTCCAGAACTAAAATCATTTCCTGAAGGAGGATTGCTCTCAAGTCTTAAAACTCTTGAAATTCGGGGATGCAAAAATTTGAGGTCATTACCCGAACAGATGCACGTACTCCTTCCGACTCTTGAGAGTCTTATTGTCAATGATTGTCCAGAACTAAAATCATTTCCTGAAGGGGGATTGCCCTCAAATCTTAAAACTCTGGATATTCGAGGATGCGAGAATTTGAGATCATTGCCCGAACAGATGCACATGCTCCTTCCGACTCTTGAGAGTCTCATCGTCAGAGATTGTCCAGAAATAAAATCATTTCCTGAAGGGAGATTGCCCTCAAATCTTAAAACTCTAGATATTCAAGGATGCGAGATGTTGAGGTCATTGTCCGAACAGATGCACGTGCTCCTTCCGACTCTTGAGAGTCTCATCGTCAGCGATTGTCCAAAAATAAAATCATTTCCTGAAGGGAGATTGCCCTCAAATCTTAAAACTCTAGATATTCATGGATGCGAGAATTTGAGGTCATTGCCCGAACAGATGCACGTACTCCTTCCGACTCTTGAGAGTCTCATCGTCAGCGATTGTCCAGAAATAAAATCATTTCCTGAAGGGGGATTGCCCTCAAATCTTAAAACTCTGGATATTGATGGATGCGAGGAGCTCGTCTCAAGATTTATGCATTGGGATCTGCGAAGACTCACCTCTCTTAAATCATTGTGGGTTGGTGGCTGTAAAGACGTGTTGGACTCATTTCCTCCAGATGGGCTGGTTCCGTCCTCAGTGACTTCTTTCTCCATTTGGGATTTTCCACAACTCAAAGCCCTGAACAGCAACGCCTTTCAAGGCCTCACCTGGCTTGATATTCAATGCTGCCCTGAGCTCCAGTGCCTGCCTGAAGAAAGCTTACTCAATTCTCTTGAATATTTGAAGATAGTAGAATGTCCGTTGCTGGAACAGCAGTACCGAAAAGAGAAAGGGGAGGGTTGGCCCAAGATTTCTCACATCCCTGAGGTGTGGATTACTGGCGAGACTACAGGGTGAGCATTCTGCGCTTTCCTTGACACAATTTTGAAATGCTTCTGATTTTAAAATGTTCGTGAAAAATACATAAATAAATCTTATTGATATCTATAAAAATGAAATAAAAAGAATGATCGGAATTATAATTTTATAATACGACCTTGGAGAAGATAATATAAAAACATAACGACAGAATTATGGTCCACGTTTATTTTCTCTAAGTTATGGACAAAACCAATCTGTATTATCCTTGATTTGTTTCGTTGATTCTTTGAGTTGCTGTCATTGCTATCTTTTACAAAATTCTACCAGTTTTAATAATCTCCATGCTGAATTCCCAGTCATCATTCAATTATTCACACCCAAAACGTATGTTGCACATCAATACATCATTTATTTTGTTTCTGCTCTTCAAATTTACCAGGGCTATGTATATCTCTGTCTCTTTGGTATTCACATGAAGTGTATTCCATTCCTGCAGGGGCTGATGAGTCGGATACTGAGTGATTGGTATATCTCCGGCACTTTGCACAATAGACACCAACAAAGAAAACATCATGAAGAAGGTTACTCCCCTGCTTTACCCAAATTGGGAGAGGTTCTAATTATATAGTTACAATAATTTGCTAGCCACGTTTTTCCAATTTTATAGTTACATTTCATTTTGCACATTTAAATTTTGTTTTGAGCTCTAGGCTATTTTCATTTGGCCATCTTCATCTTGTTTATATATTCTTTTATCCCCTACTAAATGAAGCAGACTTAAAGATAGCAAAGTGCTCTTTTGCACCGGAAGGATAGAACTCATGCCACGTCTCTTTTTCTTGTGTTTCGGAGGCGCATTATGCTATATTAAGTGTGCGTAAGTGACAGGACTTGAGCAATGTTGATAATCTTACTAGGATTTTAGCCACTGGACCTACTTTGTTCCCTTTATGCTAATTTCGTCTTAACATTAACGATCACACTGCAGTAATTTTATATTGTCGAAAAAGCTCCAAAAATAGCGTCGGATCTGTTATGAGGTGGGCATAATGATTGGTGGAGTTCCAAGTCAGTATTGAAGCTGCAAAAATACAAAAATTCAGTTGTTGGAGCTTTGGAAAGTCTTCAGACTTCAGTTTTAACCATGCTCTCTCAACCCAAGTGCATGTCAGCTATTCAGTGAGATCTTGTTACGGTTTTGGTTTCAGTTTTCATGTGTATAAATAGACATAATATGGATGAGAGAAACACTTATTGTAGTTTGAGTGATTTTAGATCAGTTTTCTGTTTGGCTTGAGTGAAAATACTTAAAAAGTCAGAGAGGCTTTTGTAAGAGAGCTATGAGGGTGTAAATTTCTTTCTCCATTAGTGAACTTTGCAAGCGGTTTCAGTCCCGAGGATGTAGGAGTTCATATGCTCCGAACCTCGTTAAAATCTTGGTGTGATTCTTTCTAATTTTCTCTGCAAAAATTCTTTGTCCGTTTGATTACTGTTTATACTGCTTTGCATTTCTGGTTTTTTGTGTGTTATGTTTGCAGGTATTGCTATTGTGTATGGTTCATGGCTAAAACTGGTCGTTTGGCAACAGGGAAAATGTCTGTAATTTCTGTGGACATTTTGTTGGTGAATAATACTCTGGTTGTTATTTCATCATGTGATTACTCTGTTGTACATGATTAGAAAAAAGACAGTCCAATATGTGGGCTAGATTTCTAAATAAGCTAATAACTTGCAATATATGATTTAGCTTTGCTTCTTGTTTTTTTTTTTTTTTTTTTTAACTTGTTTTATTATTATTTTCATTATCGATTTACTTGTTTTTGAAGTTAATAATAATGTCTTTTTTGTCGTTTGTTCTCCAACTGAGAAAACAACAAGATAATGGCATCAGAAGGACGTAAATCTTCTTCCAGTTTGTTCTGTGAATTAGAATAAAGTAACAGGATGCGTAAGAAACGACATTAACTAAGGCGTTCGGCATCAACTAGAAACGACAAAATCTCTCTTCAAACGACAAAAAAAATGCAAAACATAGTGTTTCTATTAGGGTCAGCCCACTGGGCCATGCTGGATCCGAGTAGCACCATACCCGAAAATGGAATGTTGATTTTTTAAAAAATTTGAAAGGTCGGACATTACCATTGTAATTGTCTCTTTTCCTTTATCAATCAAAGTTATTTTTTAATATTTCCAATACTAGTTATTAAAAATGATAGAAATTTCAAAATACAACAAAATTAAACGAACTTCGTTGATTTCAGTGTAGTGTCTCTGGAGATAAATTAAAAGTTCTTTCAACACTATTTCAAGTATTTAATTCCACTCACCAACTTGAAATGACTACTTCTGACCATTGGAGGCTACTAGTTACTCTAAGATTCAACAAGCGAACACTAAAATATATATATATATATATATATTTATATAAAAATATAAAAAAAATTATTAAAAAAAGTTATAAAATTTTTTACAATTTTTTTAAAAAAATCCAATTTAATATGCATTAGATTTAGTTAAACTTGTTCTAGAGATTGTATGATGAAGCTAGTATTAATATTTATATGAATTATAACTGGAAATATATTCGTTCCATTTGAAAATAGATGATGCAATTTAAAAAAAAAAAAGATGATGAAAACTGAAACGTGGGAATAAAATACAAACACAAACAAAAGGTTTTGAACAAACATGTTTATAAAAATATTATGCTATCATGGTTTACAGAAAGGGTTCTTACAATTAACTTATTATTTATAAATATAACTTATATAGATGAGTAAAAAAAACTGTACCTTTCGTTGGCCTTTGCTTAAGAGAATTGAAAATAAGAAATATATATATATATATATATATAATAATAATAATAATGGATTAACAAAATCAGGAGGATATTAACTAAAATAATATTGGAGGACAACTAAAATTATCTAGTTGATGATGATTAGGACCCAAGTAATTTTTAATTAACACTTTTTAATTAGAAATTTATTTATAAAAAATCACATCAGTGAAGTGAATATTTTTTTTTCTAAGACTATATCCTTCATCAAACTAATTTACTACTTTTATATTGAAAGATTAATACAAATCACGAGTCAACTGAAATTAGGTCATATGATAATTTTTGAAGTCTTATATTAAAAATGATCGAATTATTAAATTATCAATTCGTCGTAGTCAATCAAATTCGGATAATGATTAACAGTTAACGACTTATATATTCAGGGATGAAGGGATTGAAGGCTTAGAGAGTTTAAGCCCCCTCAAATTTTTCTTTTTCTTTTTTTTTTTTGAATTCCCAAAAGAGCCTAAATTTTGAATAAAATTTCATAGTCGTTCTTTCTTGAAGAAGAAAATTTTGATTATGAGAGTCATTAATTATCCATTATATAGTTATTAATCCCTCCTTAATAAAAATTTATGATTTCGTAATTGTATATACGGAGCAATTAGTAATTGATCATATCGTAAGTGGTCAACCACTTATTGATATTTTTAAGAAAACGACAATGTTTCTAATTTAACAAATTAGGGATATTTAAAAAAAAATAAGAAGTTAAAAAACCCATTTTCCCTCATATATCCCTGAAGTTCAGGGCGTGAACTAAATAAACAAACTAGAATCACAACTGACAATAACAACTCATCTATCAACAATATTAGTGATAAAATTCTAGTTATTTTTGTTTCATAAGTAATTTTATAATTATCTTATTTTACATGCAGTTTTTTTTGTTAGTAGTCCTCGTAATCATAAATAAATTCTTATAAATCTAATAATAATTTTACACTTAACTCTACAATAAAATTATAAGACTATAAAAATAACACAATCACCTTTTTTTTTTTTTTTTTTTAACTTGCAATTTTTGCTCCATATAGAAATGAAAATCCAAAAGAAACAAAAATGGATGAACAAAAGGCAAATAGTGGCCAAGAGGACCCAAATCAAACCAATGTAAAGAGGAGTCTTGTTCTATTATTTTATTTTCCTGTCTTAACAATTGTTCACTTATTAATATTTTGATAATTTATTAATTTGTTTAAAGTTTTTTAATACTTAATATTTTTTACATATGTAAATTTTTAAATTAAGATGATTTATCGAAAAATTATTGAAGAACTATAAAAAAAAAAAATCAAAGACAGCATATCTCAATTATAGTGAGATACGTTTTCAACTTTTACTCGTAGAAATTGTAAGTCGCCGAAGCATCATAATGATAATAACATGTACGTTTTTTGTTTTCAAACTTAAATACGAATAAAGTTAAATATCTAAAGTCCATAACATTTTTCTAGTCAGCCCGATAGAAGTTCAACACAAATTATATGGTGCTTTGTGAGAAGCATAATACTAAGGGAAGTTGAATAATATAGCAAAAATATAGTTTGTCCTCAGCAATGAAGTTGCAGGTGGTACCAGAGCTTTTTTTCTACACACAGATACAAACACTAACAAAGAACTAAAATTTATATACAATATATGAGTCGAATATCTTGCAATGTATCCATGTAGTACTTTGAGATAAATAGGAAACCCGAACTTTGCGGGTTAGCACTTTATGCTCGTCATAAAGATTATGGAAAATGTTTTGTAATTTTTTCTAATTATTTGATTTGGGATAGAGAGATCAGCATGGACATTAGACTGATTTCAGTATTGTTTCCTTACTTATGATTATTTAAGATACTAATTGTTAGCCTAATCTAAGTTGCAGAAGACTAATTAAAATGTTTTGAAATGGCATAACAATCTAAAGTTATTTCTTGAAGAAGGTTGTAGAGAGCTTACTCTCTTTAGGTGGTTTCCCATAATTCCTCCATCTAGTTTAGATACAAGGGTGAACTGCACTTACTCCTATATTGGTGATATAACAAAAATATCATTCTTGACTGATTCATTTTACATTAATACCTCCGACCTCAACTTTGTTAGTTTTAATCCAAAATGATTAAAATGTCTTGTCAGTTATCATAGTCATTGATTTATATAAGCTACAGTTTTACGTCAGTTTAAAATAACCATAGTAACCCTTTTGTTTTGATGGGTTGAACGGCTAAGACATAGACAAATAAAAATATTTAAAAACTTCAAATAAAGAAATAACTATGTATATATATGTATATGTACATATATAGTAAATCACTTGAATCATAAGTATGGAATACCAAAACGTTATTGTTCATTTCCAGTTCTTGGTAATTCCTTTCTCATTTAATTTAGCTAATTTGACCTTTGAAATAATTATATGAATCTTCAAAGATGAATATTCTTGCTGGTATTCAATTTATGTTATTATGCCAAATATCATCATCACTAGCTATCATCCTTTTCTCTCCTTGGTTCTCTTCCATCGCTACACAAGCAAATATGTGTATATGTATTACATGTATATAAAGAAAACAAAAGTAAAAGGACTATAACCAAGTGCGAAGCTTGAATGATAGCTTCTTCAATAAAGCGGTTTGTATTTCAAGAATATTGTCCATTAGTGCGGGAATCTCGGTTTTGGGAAGTTAACTTTTGGCTTTTTATAGGCAAATATATGTTAAGAAATTATAAGCACATGTCTCCTTCAATAAGATGTCGGAAAACAAAGATTTAATTACATTTGTTTGACCCTCACTCGTCCTTGGACCACCACAAGCACATTAGAAAATTCACAGTGCTAACGTTACAATTTACAGCAAGCATTCCACCCAAAAATAGTGTTATTATATTCTATGTATCTATGTGGAAAATGCGTGACAGATCAACCAGAGATTAAAAAAAATAATAATAATTACTAAAGAGCTAGTCCATTGAACCTGAGAAAGCACTGCAGCCAGTAATCTCACATTGCTACAGTTGTGTCGAAAAGAGAGCTTCCGTTTCATTGATCTCTTTGATTCTTCAATCCCCCAACGATGGCCCTGGAGTTGGTGAGTTCAGCTTTTCTCTCTCCTTTCATGGGAGTCTTGTTTGATCGGCTGTCCTCTCAAGAATTCATCAACTTGTTCCGTGGAAAGACACCCATCGTCAATCAGCTTGAGGAGCTGAACATTCTGCTGTTGTCAGCTGATAAGTTGCTCGATGATGCTGAGGCGAAGCTGATCGGAGATCCGAAGGTGAAGAACTGGCTTGATGAGCTTAAAGATGTCATTTATGTAGCAGGCGAGCTGATCGATAAGGTCGACAACGAAGCTTTGCAACGCAAGTTGGCTGGTGAATCGGAAACTGGCATGAGTAAGGTACTGTCGAAACTCATCCCATCTTCCTTCAATGCGTTTGACAACGCTGTAAGATCTGAGATGCAGGAGATCCTCCGTCGGTTGAAGTTTCTTATGGATCAAAGAGATGTTCTTGGTTTGAAAGAAACTCGTGAAAAGAAACTCTTGAATAGGTTACCTCCTCCCTTAGTTGAAGAATCTGATGTTTATGGGAGAGACTCTGTTAAACAAGCCATTGTTGAGTCATTGCTTTCGGAAGATGCCGGTGGCTCTACTGTCTCTGTGATTCCCGTTGTTGGGATTGGTGGGATTGGCAAAACCACCCTTGCTCAGCTTGTCTATGATGATCCCAAAGTGAAGGAACATTTTGATAAGCTTAGAGTATGGGTCACCGTATCAGCCGAATTCGATCATTTTCGAATAACAAAAACAATTTTTGAGAAGGTCACTTCTCAAAATTGCAGCACTCTGGACCCACAAGAAGTTCGTTTCAGATTGAAGGAGGCTTTAGCAGGAAAGAAATTTCTTCTTGTTCTCGATGACGTTTGGAACGAGAGTTATGCTGAATGGGATGTTCTGAGGAGTTCTTTAATGTCTGGCAGGCGTGGAAGTAAGATTATCGTGACAACACGAAGCAAAGCTGTTGCATCCATCATGGCCCCTCAACAACCTCATTACCTGTCAGAATTATCGGAGGAAGATTGTTGGCGTGTGTTTACAAAACATGCCTTTAACATCAACGAGAACTTGGAAGAGTACTCAGATTTACAAGAAATTGGCAGGAAAATTGTTAAGAAGTGCAAGGGCCATCCATTGGCAGTAAAATCTCTCGCGGGCGTCTTGCATTCTGAACGGAGCCTGAGGAAATGGAAGGAGATACTAAACAGTAACACGTGGAAGTTGAATGGAAATGGGAGTAACGACGTTCTTCCTGCTCTCTGGTTAAGCTATTACTATCTTCCTTCCTACTTAAAGAGGTGCTTTGCTTATTGCTCAGTCTTTCCCAAAGATCACCTTTTTGAAAGAAAAGAAATTATTCTGTTGTGGATGGCAGAGGGTTTTCTACAACCTGAGACTGCAAGAAATAAAGTAGAAGATGTTGGGGAGCAGTTCTTTGAGGATCTAATATCTAGGTCGCTCTTACAAAGATCAAAAGTGTCTAAACAGTATTTTGCCATGCATGATCTTGTTCACGATCTAGCTATGCATGTGTCAGGCGAATTCTGTTTTCGCTTGGATGAAGACAAGCTACTCTTACATGATATTGCAAGCAAGACTCGTCATGTCTCATGCAACTTAAAAGTTGATGACTTGAAGAAACTTGATGGTGTATCTAAAGCCGAACGTTTGCACACTTTCATCGAATTTAAAGCAATCAAATCGTGGGAGGAGCCTGCAGATTACTTGAAACTGCTAACAACAATTGGATGCTTGAGAGTGTTGTCCTTGTGTGGGTTTCATATAAAAGAGTTACCTGATTCAATTGGAAATCTGAAGAATCTAAGGTACTTGAAATTGAATGGCACTGCTGTTGTCACATTACCTGATTCAATTTGTTCTCTTTACAATTTACAGTCATTGATCTTATGGCATTGTAGTAATCTTGCTCAGTTTCCAGTCAACATTGGAAGGCTAATCAATTTGCGGCATCTAGACGTTTGTGGATGCCCAAAACTTAGATCCATATGTTGGCCTCACGAAATGGAACAGTTTCATGGTTCACTCATCAATTTGAAGCAACTAATTTATTTGAACATATCTGGGACCAACATTGCAAAATTACCCGATTCCTTTTGTTCTCTGTACAATTTGAAGACATTGGTCGTATCAAATTTTACTCGGTTGCCAGCCAGCATGGGATACAACTCAAGTTATCTTTACAGTCCTTGCTCTTTGAAAGAAATGCCACTGCAAATGGGAAACTTGAAAGACTTGGAAGAATTAAGTGATTTTGTTGTCAACAAGTATGGTGGTTCCAACATTAAAGAACTAGGTGAGCTTCAACAGTTATGCGGAACACTTGGAATTGTAGGGCTTGAGAATGTCAGTAACATTGAAGATGCTGCGAAGGCCAATTTGAAGGATAAGAAGAAGCTAAATGTGCTAAACTTGCGATGGAAGGGTGACACAGATGATTCAATAAAGGAAAGAGATCTGCTTCAAGCACTCCAACCTCCAACAAATTTGAGGGAAATTATTATCTCTGGATACGGAGGTACAAGTTTTCCACTTTGGGTTGGAAGTTGTTCTTTTTCAAAAATGGTGTCGATGGAACTAAGTAGCTGTCAAAACTGTTGCTCTTTGCCACCACTTGGGAGGTTACCTTTTCTGAAGGAGCTTTGGATTTGCGCTTTTCATGTAGTGGAGACTCTAGGTGATGAGTTTTATGGTTGTGATTCACCATTCAGATCATTAGAAATGTTGAGATTTGAAAACATGCCAGAATGGAACAAGTGGTCATTTGTTGAAGGTATCAAAGATGGAGCTTTTCCTCGTCTCAAGATGCTTTACTTGATCAATTGCCCAAAGCTTTCAGGGGGTTTACCCATTAGTAGCCACACAATAGAAACTCTCACCATCAAAAAATGTGGCAAATTAGAGATTCCTGTGAGCCACCACGTTTATGTGTTGCTTCGAAATTTGAGAATCGAAAGCTCTCAATCTATCAAGTGTTTTCCATTGGAGTACGGCCCAAGGCTTAACAACCTTGATTTGTCTGATTGCGAGAGTTTGGAATCCTTTACATTTCAGGAAGAACCTCTCCCTGTACACCAGTTTCTCCATTCCATGGAGCTGTCTGGTTTGCCAAAGCTTGTATCATTTCCAAAAGGAGGATTGCCTGCCCCCAACTTGAAATATCTTTCGATCTCGCGATGCGAGAAGTTGAGGTCATTGCCCGAACAGATGCACGTGCTCCTTCCGACTCTTGAGAGTCTCATCGTCAGAGATTGTCCAGAAATAAAATCATTTCCTGAAGGGAAAATGCCCTCAAATCTTAAAACTCTGGATATTAAAGGATGCGAGAATTTGAGGTCATTGCCCGAACAGATGCACGTGCTCCTTCCGACTCTTGAGAGTCTCATCGTCAGAGATTGTCCAGAAATAAAATCATTTCCTGAAGGGAGAATGCCCTCAAATCTTAAAACTCTGGATATTCAAGGATGCGAGAATTTGAGGTCATTGCCCGAACAGATGCACGTGCTCCTTCCGACTCTTGAGAGACTCATCGTCAGAAATTGTCCAGAAATAAAATCATTTCCTGAAGGGGGATTGCCCTCAAATCTTAAAACTCTGGATATTGATGGATGCGAGGAGCTCGTCTCAAGATTTATGCATTGGGATCTGCGAAGACTCAACTCTCTTAAATCATTGTTGGTTGGTGGCTGTAAAGACGTGTTGGACTCATTTCCTCCAGATGGGCTGGTTCCGTCCTCAGTGACTTCTTTCTCCATTTGGGATTTTCCACAACTCAAAGCCCTGAACAGCAACGCCTTTCAAGGCCTCACCTGGCTTCAAATTCAACGCTGCCCTGAGCTCCAGTGCTTGCCTGAAGAAAGCTTACTCAATTCTCTTCGATATTTGGAGATAATAGAATGTCCGTTGCTGGAACAGCACTACCGAAAAGAGAAAGGGGAGGGTTGGCCCAAGATTTCTCACATCCCTGAGGTGTTGATTACTGGCGAGACTACAGGGTGAGCATTCTACGCTTACCTTGACACAATTTTGAAATGCTTCTGATTTTAAAATGTTCGTGAAAAATACATAAATAAATCTTATTGATATCTATAAAAATGAAATAAAAAGAATGATCAATATAGGAATTATAATTTTATAATACGACCTTGGAGAAGATAATATAAAAACATAACGACAGAATTATGGTCCACGTTTATTTTCTCTAAGTTATGGACAAAACCAATCTGTATTATCCTTGATTTGTTTCGTTGATTCTTTGAGTTGCTGTCATTGCTATCTTTTACAAAATTCTACCAGTTTTAATAATCTCCATGCTGAATTCCCAGTCATCATTCAATTATTCACACCCAAAACGTATGTTGCACATCAATACATCATTTATTTTGTTTCTGCTCTTCAAATTTACCAGGGCTATGTATATCTCTGTCTCTTTGGTATTCACATGAAGTGTATTCCATTCCTGCAGGGCTGATGAGTCGGATACTGAGTGATTGGTATATCTCAGGCACTTTGCACAATAGACACCAACAAAGAAAACATCATGAAGAAGGTTGCTCCCCTGCTTTACCCAAATTGGGAGAGGTTCTAATTATATAGTCACAATAATTTGCTAACCACGTTTTTCCAATTTTCTAGTTACATTTCATTTTGCACATTTTATTTTGTTTTGAGCTCTATGCTATTTTCATTTGGCCATCTTCATCTTGTTTATATAGTCTTTTTCCCCCACTAAATGAAGCAGACTTAAAGATAGCACAGTGCTCTTTCACACCGGAAGGATTGAACTCACGCCACGTCTCTATTTCTTGTGTTTTGGAGGCGCGTTATGCTGTATTAAGTGTGCCTAAGTGACAGGACTTGAGCAATGTTGATAATCTTACTAGGATTTTCGCCACTGGACCTACTTTGTTCCCTTTATGCTAACTTCGTCTTCACATTAACGATTACACTGCAGTTGTTCCTGAATAATGATGTACTTCATATTGCCAAAAAAGCTCCAAAAATAGTGTCGGATCTGTTATGAGGTGGGCATAATGATTGGTGGAGTTCCAAGTCAGTATTGAAGCTGCAAAAATACACAAATTCAGTTGTTGGAGCTTTGGAAAGTTTTCAGACTTCAGTTTTAACCATTCTCTCTCAACCCAAGTGCATCTCAGCTATTCTGTGAGATCTTGTTACGGTTTTGGTTTCAGTTTTCATGTGTATAGATAGACATAATATGGATGAGAGAAACACTTACTGTAGTTTGAGTGATTTTAGATCAGTTTTCTATTTGGCTTGAGTGAAAATACTTAAAAAGTCAGAGAGGCTTTTTTAAGAGAGCTATGAGGGTGTAAATCTCTTTCTCCGTTAGTGAACTTTGCAAGCGGTTTCAGTCCCGAGGATGTAGGAGTTCATATGCTCCGAACCTCGTTAAAATCTTGGTGTGATTCTTTGTAATTTTCTCTGCAAAAATTCTTTGTCCGTTTGATTACTGTTTATACTGCTTTGCATTTCTGGTTTTTTGTGTGTTATGTTTGCAGGTATTGCTATTGTGTATGGTTCATGGCTAAAACTGGTCGTTTGGCAACAGGGAAAATGTCTGTAATTTCTGTGGACATTTTGTTGGTGAATAATACTCTGGTTGTTATTGCATCATGTGATTACTCTGTTGTACATGATTAGAAAAAAGACAGTCCAATATGTAGGCTAGATTACTAAGTAAGCTAATAACTTGCAATATATTATTTAGCTTTGCTTCTTGTTTTTTTTTGTGTAAAACTTGTTTTATCATTATTATTATCGATTTACTTGTTTTGAAGTTACTAATAATGTGTTTTTTGTCGTTTGTTCTCCAACTGAGAAAACAACGAGATATTGGCATCAAATGGAAACGACATGTGCAAGAACGACGTAAATCTTCTTCCAGTTTGTTCGGTGAATTTGAATAAAGTAATAGGATGTGTAAGAAACGACCTCAACTAATACGTACGGCACCAACTCGAAACGACAGAATCTCTCTTCAAACGACAAAACAAATTGCAAAAAATAGTGGTTCGATTAGGGTCAGCGCACTGGGCCATGCTGGATCCGAGTTGCACCACACCTGATGATGGAATCTTGATTTTTTCAAAAATTGAAATGTCAAACATTACCCATGTAATTGTCTCTTTTCATTTATCAATCAAAATTATTTTTTAATATTTCCAATACTAGTTATTAAAAGTGATGAAATTTCAAAATATAACAAAATTAAAACGAACTTCGTTGATTTCAGTATAGTGTGTCTGGAGATAAATTAAAAGTTCTTTGAACACTATTCTAAGTATTTAATTCCACTCACCAACTTGAAATAACCACTTCTGACCATTGGAGGCTACTTGCTACTCTAAAATTCTACAAGCGAACACTTAAAAAAAAAGTTTTAAAAAAAATTTTTGGGAAATTTTTTTTAATCCATTTTAATAAGCTAGTAATATTTATATGGATTATAACCGGAAATATATTCGTTCCATGAAATTTGAAAATAGATGATGCAATTTAAAAAAAAAAAAAAAAAAAAGATGATGCAAACTGAAATGAGGGAATAAAATACAAAATGGCTCAATCCACCAATAAAAGGTTTTGAACAAACATGTTTATAAAAATATTATGCTGTCATGGTTTACAGACAGGGTTCTTACAATTAACTTATTATTTATAAATATAACCTATATAGATGGGTAAAAAAGACTGTACCTTTCGTTGGCCTTTGCTTAAGAGAATTGAAAATAAGACTATATATAATAATAAGAATGGATTAACAAAATCAGGCGGATATTAACTAAAATAATATTGGAGGACAACTAAAATTATCTAGTTGATGCTGATTAGAACCCCAAGTAATTTTTCATTAACACTTTTTAATTAGAAAATTTAATTATAAAAAAATCACATCAGTGAAGTGAAATTTTTTTTTTCTAAGACTATATTCTTCATCAAACTAATTTACTACTTTTATATTGAAAGATTAATACAAAATCACGAGTAAACTAAAATTAGGTCATATGACAATTTTTGAAGTCTTATGAAAAATAATCGATGATTATTAAATTATCAATTCATCATAGTCAATCAATTCGGTTAATGATTGAGAGTTAACGACTTATATATTCAGGGATGAAGGAAGTGAAGGCTTGGAGATTTTACGCCCCCTCAAAAAAATTTTTTTTTTAAATTCCCAAATGAGCCTAAATTTTGAGTAAAATTTCATAGTAGTCCTTTCTTGAAAATAAAATTTTCGATTATGAAAACCATTAATTATCCATTATAAAGTTATTAACCCCTCCCTCATAAAAATTTATGACTTTGTAATTGTATATATATGGAGCAATTAGTAATTGATCATATCCTAAGTGGTCAACCACTTATTGGATATTTTTAAGAAAACGATAATGTTTCTAATTTAAAAAATTAGGGATTAAAAAAAATTTTAAAAACCCATTTTCCCACATATATCCCTGAACTGAATCAACAAAGTACAATCACCAACTTACAATAACAACTCATCTACCAACTATATTAGTGATAAATTCTAGTTATTTTTGTTTCATAAGTAGTTTTATAATTATCTTATTTTACATGCAGTTTTTTTTGTTAGGAGTCCTCGTAATTATAAATAAATTCTTATAAATTTAATAATAATTTTATGCTTAACTCTGCCTTAAAATTATAAGACAACAAAAATAACACAAACACCTTTTTTTCTTTTTTACTTGCAATTTTTGCTCCCTATAGAAATGAAAATCCAAAAGAAACAAAAATGGATGAACAAAAGGCAAATAGTGGCCAAGAGGACCCAAATCAAACCAATGGAAAGAGAGGTCTCGTGCTATTGTTTTATTTTTCGGTCTCAATAACTGTTGATTTATCATAAATTTATTGGAGAACAGTCAAAAAATGCAAATCTCGATTCTAGAGAGAGAGAAAGAGGAGAGAGAGAGACTGGCAAAGTAGATCACTAGTTTCTGAAGAACATCGAACAACTTGAACCTCTCCTCAACGATAAGAGAAATCCTCTTTTCTCTCACACTGCCCACACCAATCATTTCCCATTTGCCATTTCCCGTCCACATCTCTCTCTCTCTCTCTCTCATTCTTTCTCTCTCTCCACATAAACCCACACAACTCCACTCCACAAAACTCACTTGAACTTTGATCACTCTCACAGTCTTCCCTCTCTCTCTCTCTCTCTCCCCTTTTTCTTTCTCTAAAAATGGCCGCCGCCGCCCCGACCACCAGCCTTTCTCTCCTCCGCACCCGCTCTTCCCTCTCCACATCCTCCTCCTCCTCCTCCCCCTCCTCCTCTCTCCGCCTCCGCCCCACCGCCGTCCGCCGCCTCGGATTCTCCGCCGCCGACCCGCTCCTGGCGATCTCCGTCAACTCCAGAGTCCGGTCGTTCGGCGCCGGAAAGGCGGTGAGAGGAGTGGTCTCGATGGCGAAGAAGAGCGTTGGCGACCTGACGGCGGCCGACCTCAAGGGGAAGAAGGTGTTCGTGAGGGCTGACCTGAACGTCCCCTTGGACGACAACCAGAACATCACCGACGACACCAGAGTCCGCGCCGCCATTCCCACCATCAAGCATTTGATCCAGAATGGGGCCAAAGTCCTCCTCTCTAGTCACTTGGTACCTTTCTTCCAAAGTTTGAATTTTTTTTTGGGTGATTTATATTTATGATTTTGGGTCCTTTTTTTTCTTTAATTCATAATGTGGGTTCTTCAAAAGTTTGGATTTTGAGTCTGAATCTTCATGTTTTTGAGGTTTTTTTCATTGCTATTTAATTAATTGGTTTTTTTTTTTTTTAGGATACTTCATTTGGTTTTTCTATTGAGTGTGGATCTTAATGATTTTGAATAACTTCTTTTTTCTTTTGGTATTGTTTGCTCTTTGATGAATTCATAATGTGAGTTATTCAAAAGTTTGCATTTTCTTGGATGATTAATTCGGCTTTTCTATTAACCATTAACTTTTAAGTGTAGATCTTTAATGCTTCTGAGTCTTTATTTATTTATTTATTTATTTTTCCACTTTGTGATATTTGCTCTTTGGTTGATTCATATAACGTTGTTAGTCATCCATTTCTGACTACTTGAGAAGCGTCTTTTGGCAAAATTTTCTTTCTTGAGTTGAGTGTGGTGTTTTCAGAGCTAAAAATGCTTCTATTCTAATTGGGTTATGTTAATTGAGTTGAGTGAGTGTGGTGTTTTAAGAGCTAAAAGTTTTGTTAATTGGGTTATGATGCTCTATTGGTTTTTATTATTCTTATTATTATTTACTTAAACCAAATGGTCTTTTCTTTTGGAGCTATATGAGCTGAATCAATTGCATAAACTTTCAGGGGAGACCAAAAGGTGTGACCCCAAAGTTCAGCTTGGGCCCTCTTGTACCTCGTCTCTCCGAACTCCTTGGCATTCAGGTAATATGGAAATAAAAAAATCAATGCAAAACTAGTAAGATCATTTTGTGGATCTTGAAGTGATTTGAGCCTTTCTGCTTTTCTTATTGTTTGCTTAAACAGATCGTCAAGGCTGATGACTGCATTGGCCCGGAGGTAGAAAAGTTGGTGGCTTCACTTCCTGAGGGTGGTGTTCTTCTTCTTGAAAATGTGAGGTTTTACAAGGAGGAAGAGAAGAACGAGCCCGAGTTTGCCAAGAAGCTTGCATCATTAGCAGATCTTTACGTCAATGATGCATTCGGTACTGCACACAGAGCTCATGCATCAACCGAGGGTGTCACAAAGTTCTTGAAACCATCCGTGGCCGGATTTCTTTTACAGAAGGTGGGGACTTAAAAGTTCTCATCTTTTGTATATAAAGCATTGATAATTAGCTTCTTTTGTCCCTTTACCTTTTCAATTAAATATTGATAATGTTTTTTCCATTTGGTTTTTAGGAGCTTGACTACCTTGTTGGAGCGGTATCAAACCCGAAGAGACCCTTCGCAGCCATAGTTGGTGGGTCGAAAGTCTCATCCAAGATTGGAGTGATTGAATCACTTCTTGAGAAGGTTGACATCCTGCTTCTTGGTGGAGGAATGATCTTCACATTTTACAAGGCACAGGGTCTCTCTGTGGGTTCATCTCTGGTCGAGGAAGATAAATTGGATCTCGCTACATCACTCCTTGAGAAGGCCAAGGCTAAGGGTGTGTCGCTTTTGCTGCCCTCAGATGTTGTTATTGCCGACAAGTTTGCCCCTGATGCAAACAGCCAGGTTTGTTCTCTGAGCTCCCTCACATTTATTATTCCTCCTCAGTTTTGTTGACATCGTACTAACTACCAAAATCAGTATTTATATCAAAATTTTGCATTCTGAAAATATTTGGCATTTCGTGAGCTAGTAAGGAATTAAATATCGGTTTATGTCACTCCAGATTGTACCAGCATCTGCCATTCCTGATGGATGGATGGGATTGGATATTGGTCCAGATTCTATCAAGACATTCAACGAGGCACTTGACACTACTCAAACCATCATCTGGAATGGACCGATGGGTGTGTTCGAGTTTGACAAGTTCGCAGTTGGAACCGAGGTAAGCAAGAATTATTTGCTTGCAGCACTCATTTTCGTGTGTGTGCATATATATTTTTGGCGTCAAAACCGTACACTCCACAAATATGTTTTGTTATTCGTATCACAATATCAACCCACTTTTCGTCTAAGTAACAAAAGTTACTCACGACAAGGTAGTGGACGTACAAAAATGACACGACCTTTCTACAAATAAGTCCTCTATGTTTGAAATTTTCAAAAGTTCTTAGGTTTGAAATTTCGATTATCTCATTAATCAAAGATGTATTGACCTGAATTTTTTAACCTCTACCTGCAGACTGTTGCCAAGAAGCTAGCTGAACTTAGCGGCAAGGGAGTGACTACAATCATCGGAGGTGGAGATTCGGTTGCAGCTGTAGAGAAAGTAGGAGTAGCTAGTGTGATGAGCCACATTTCAACTGGTGGTGGTGCCAGTTTGGAGTTGTTGGAAGGCAAAGAACTTCCCGGAGTGCTTGCCCTTGACGAAGCCATACCAGTCGCCGTGTGAGACAATCTTAATTTTATTCACTTTCCTTCCCCCCTTCCATTCTTGAATATTAAATTTGAGTTTGTAAGAAAATGCGGTAGGGAGATTTGCCTTCTTTGTTGTAAATGCTAAAAACGTTGCCTTTGATCCCCATCCCGCCCAACCCTTCTTCCTATAGAATAACTCCTACAAGAGACTGTAGAGTTACAAGGAGAGTTTATTTAATCCAATAAACGTTTTTTTTTTTTTTTCCATGGTTCAAGCACAATGCTTTAATTCTTCACTTCCAATTTTATATTGTATTTTTAGTTATTTTAAAACTTAGTTATCACACGTTAGAAGCAAGTGTTGAATTACCGTTGAGTTAAATCTGCACCCAGGGCTCTCTCTTATGCAAAGTCTATGGTTTTTTGGGGAGCATATTCAAGTGATCCACTGAACAAGCTCTTTCGAGTCTTTTCTTTGAAGAAGTTGGCCCTCGAAGATTTTCAACTCAATATTATTATCTTTATTGGAGAGGGACATTTTCTGAAAAGTTGACCATGAGGTGTAAAAATTATAAGCCACAAATTGAGAGGCCTTAATCTTGAGACCGACTCCTTTATGAAAAAAATTGGTTAATGACCTTACAAGTTCTTGTTAATGAAAAATCATCACCAGTCCTTTCTTCCATTCCAAACATTTGTTTTCTGGCTCAGGCGGTTCTTGTGATGTGGACGGTGGAAAAGGCTTTGTTATTCAACAAGGAACATTAAACCCAACTGAGATCTTGAACCACAAAATTAAATATTAAAATAATGAAGAAAACCAGTTGCAATAAAATAAAAAATTAAAAAAGAAAATAAAAAGAATGGAGAAAATAAAAGTCATCTCTCTCCTCTCCTCAAATACATGAGATAAGATGAGATGCTCTATGCTTGAAGAGATTCTCTTTTTTCCCTTGTTCCTTTGTCACTTCTCTTTATATGGTAGGTCATGACTTTAATCTAACAAATTTTTACTGTTATATGCAAGTTCAACACCCTAAAAGAGCCAAAGTCAAACCATCTTTTTTTTTTTTAATATTTATTTGATTGAGAAAAGGATTATTGAACACGTAAGAGTTTCAAGAAGATCCATGCGTGCCTATATGTTCCTTCTTTTTTATTTTTTTTTTTTCCTTTGCACAGTCCCTATAAGTTCTAATGATAGAAAAAGAAATAGTTGCAATAAAATCGAGAACATCAAATAAAATATCTCATATACTCAAACACGTGGGGTGGTATACGCTTAAAGAAACTTTTATTATTATTATTCTTTGACAGAGTAGGTAGTGATTCAATATATATATTGTTACTAGCAAGTTCCACTCCTACAAGCTCTAAAGTCAACCTATCTTACATTAACAATCATTTGATTAAAAAAAAAATTCTAACGAACAAATCGGAGTTTCAGCAAGTTCAATGCATAATGCATAAACAAATATATAATCGATATTCATTTTAATAATAATACTTTGGGTATTTATTAGAATGTTATAAAGTAACATCTCTTATATTTATATCTATGATATTAAAATCATCATTTTAATATTAAACATTCAATGTCTTTTCCTAATTTTCTCGCATAAAATATATAGAAAATAGATGAAAAAATATTAGAAAATATTCAATATCTCGCCCCTAATTTTCTCGCATAAAATATACAGAAAATAGATGAAAAAATAAGGTTGCACCACATGAGTGTAAGCCCCGTTCAGGTAGTCCAACGGACCAAGTGAATAACTGTACAAAGTCGGCCAAGTCACTCCGGGCTGGGAGTCCGTGGGCATCACACTCGTCGCAGCCTGTTCACCAGTAGATGAACAGGACCCCGAAGCCATCGGAGCTCTCCTTTTTCAGGGCCGCATCTCTGCGGAATTGGGCCCGGGGACTTCCTGGGTGAATTCTACGGACGCAGAACCGTAACCGCTCACTCCATCATGTGGCACTGTGACCCAGCGGTTCTTTATTCTCTCTTAAAACTACTCAGTAAAGGCCATGCGTAAGCGATGTGGGACAAAAAGATGCGCTGAAAAACGACAACATAACAATGTACCGTGGCACTCATTAAACGACAACAAGAGAACGGCAATGCAAATAACGGCCACAGACTTGATTAACAACTTCACACTATGCATAATAGTATTACACTTTAATCTTTGAGAAATTTGCCAATTAGCCACCCTTTTTCTACCAGTATTGCAAAAATTCCTTAGCGACCAATATTTAATGATCCGTGACTCCTTTAATATAATAATGTTCGTTTTAGACATTACGCCTATATGATTTATTATTGGGCTTAACCCCAATATGTCTCGTACCATTATTTATAAATCAATCACATATTTTTATTTCCAATCAATGTGAAATTACATATTGACTTATTTTATTGTAGAGAATGATGACTATCATAAGCATAATGTAAATTTTAGTTTCATTTTTTTTGTTACAGTAGGTAGTATCAAATTTTTGTGTTATGTTAATGTAATAGTCTTTAATTTTTTTTTTGTACTTGCTTTTTAATTCAGTCTTTATTCAGCTTAAAAATAAGGCTGAGTCTAGGTAAAACATATATATATAAAAAAAAAAATACAATATCCTTAATCCCTAAACATGATGCATAAAACCTAGGGGTGGTAATTCGTGTCACGTGTCGGGTTCGTGTCGTGTTAGAGCCGTATCGATTTTTTTCTTCCCCGACCCGAACCACGACCCGCGACACGAATACAAAACGAAACAGCAACACGAAACCGAAATTCACCCGCCGACACGAAGTTGACCCGCAACACGAAATTGACACGAAATTGACCCGAAATTGACACGTACACGAAATTGATATGAAAAAACGAGTCCAACCCGAACACGATGCGTTTTTTTTTCGTGTCAATTTTTTCCAACCCAAACACAACCCGCCCCTTATTTTCCTAACCTGAACCTGCGAAATTCGTGTCGTTTTCGAGTCGTGTCGTCGTGTCACGACCGTATGCCACCCCTAATAAAACCAGACCAAGGTTTGAACTTTATAATGCTAAAAGTTTGCATGAAAACACCAAATGAATATTGTGCACGCTCATGTGTGGACAAGAAGTTAGGGTCAATGTTTTCGTGTAGTCTTTATAAGTTCTGATTTCTGAACATGTTTCTATGGATTCTCGATTGCCAGTATAATGTTTGGATTCAGTTTTTATGAATTTGAATGTTTGTGAATTTTTATAAGAGTACTGTTAGGGATACCAATTGTATATCAACTTTTTCAATACCAACTCGCATGTTATATTTTTATTATAAATGCAATCAATTGATGTGGTAATACTTTAAATACATAAAATAAAATAATGCAACTTATATACCATATAGATAGGTATTCAAAGTTGAGATTACAGTTAGTGTCTCTAATTTTTTTTTATTTATAAATAAGTGGATGATTACGAATTTTTTTTTAAGGTTTAGTGAAGAACTATTCTTATTATATCATTATGTTGACAAAAATGATAATTACTATTCAATTCATCTAGGTGAATGTAGAATGTATATTTCGTCACTAATGTTAGTAATTGTCAAACTTTTGATAACATTTTGTATTAAAAAGGTCTAAGCTTAGTTTAAAATTGGAATTTTCGCTTTTTCGAGTTTACAAGTTGATGAATTACATATAGTTTGAAAAATGTTCCTTTTAATGAGGTATGTATATATCACATAAGCTCGTTTAAGAAATATGTCGCGTTAGTTTTCATATGGATGTGTTTGGATTGACAAAAAAACTTAAACCTCAACTTGACACAATCATAACTTATTAATACTATATATCACTCTAGACTTATTTACACCTGTTTATAACGATAAATATTGACACATGCTTTTATCATTATGATTTAATACCCAATCAAAATATTCCAAAACAATAGTGCTTAGGTTAGCATCTTTCTTCTCTTGTTTGTTTAGCCTCAAAATCAGGCTTAGATTAGGTAGAACCAACCAAGAAAAGAATATTCTAAAAATGAACCATGCATTAACCAGCCCAAGGTTTGAACTTCCACCCACCCTTGAACCAAAAACCATCTGCTTCTCGAACCGGCCTCACACGCTCACACGTGCCAATCACATTTCCCAAAACCACACACACCCATTCGTCTCTATATATCCTGCTAAAACTTTCCCACCCCTAGTTATTGTCTTAAAAAAAAAAAAAAAATCAGTCTTTGAAGTTTTCTTTCTTGTCTTTGTCCTTGTAAGTTCCAAGGTTCCGATCTTTCATTCCTTCCGTTTATATCTCTCTGATTCTCGATCTGGGTATTTTTAATTTCTCACTATTTTTGGATTTTTTTTTCAAAAATAGGAAAAATTGTTATCAATGGCGACCAAGAGGAGCGTGGGAACTCTCAAGGAGGCGGAGCTGAAGGGCAAGAGGGTGTTGGTGAGGGTGGATTGAACGTTCCGTTGGACGACAACCTTAACATCACCGACGACACCAGAGTACGCGCCGCCATCCCCACCATCCAGTACTTGATCGGCTATGGTGCCAAAGTCATCCTCTGCAGTCACTTGGTGAGGTCTTTTCTTCCATCTTTGTCACTGTCGTTTTGATGGGTTTTGCAATTTTTCATTGTCGTATTATGGGCTTCCTTGATTCAGTGTGATTATGATTTGCTCATTCGTATGCTTTGGTTAGTGGTGAATGTTTTTTGCTCTCTTATGTTGATGATTCAGTGTTTGTGTTATTTTTTAGAGGTGAAAGTTTGGAGAATCTGTTTGATCCGTGTAGATCAGTTTTATTAGGTCACCACACAAATTTACTTTCTTGTTTTCTTCATCAATTCTAAATCTTAGCATGTCAATTGATAGTTTTTTTTTTTAAAATTTTTTAAAATTTTTTATACTGTTTGTAACGACGTTTTCTTTCCCATATCAAATTTTTCAACAGCAACTAGTAATGATGGCTACATTTTTTTCATTTTCTTTTATGGGTTCAGCTTTTCTGGCAATTGAAATGCTTTGGTGATAGAATCTGTTTCTTGAAGTCATTTTATTATTTGATTTTCTTTCATAAGTTTTATGTAATGCTAGGGACATCAATTACAATTCAACTTTTTGAGTACCAACTCATGTATCATATTTTCATTGACAAATGCAATTAATTGATGTCGCAATATTTTAAACACTTACCAATGAAAATATGACAACCCATATGCCACATGGTTGGTATTCAAAAGTTGGGTTAGATTGTGTGTTCCTAACATTTATTTAAGTTTTATTGTTCTTATTTATATGTTGCGGACTTGTTTGTTGTCGATATGTTTACTTTTGAATTTTTCTACAATTTGACAT
>CM046366.1:2272555-2298986 GCA_025413025.1 Ficus hispida
GTAACAACTTTTTAAAGCAATTCTTATATGGAATAAGTATCATATCATATACATTTGAATTCTACATGTTACAATACATGACCGATCTTTCGTAAACAAGTTTTATTATTATTATTATTATTATTATTATTATTTTATTATATTAGTTGAGCAATTTTTAAATCCAAACGTTTGTAGACTGATCAATGATGCTGATCCACATATTTTGGCGGGGAAGAAAGGGGCTAAATATGTTATTATTAAACGACCTTAATGGGAAGCTGTGACGACCCGCCTTGCACAGGCCGTCACTACTTGACTTACTACTTAACTTACTTGATCTTAAACTTGTTTTATCCCATTTTTCATCATGAAAATAGTGGGGATTTTTTTTTTTTTTTTTTAATAGCGGAAGCATTATACTTAGAAAATATTTACATACCTCATACACAAATAAAATAACTGTTCGTTTTTCTCAAAATAGATATATTATTAAATCCTTTTGAGTTGTGAATCCCAACCCGTTCATCATTTCACCGCCACCGGCTTTACCCGCCACCATGCAGTCAATTCAAGACAGGCTGTTTACCTACAGCATAAACTTCAAACAATGAGCGAAAGCTCAGCAAGTACAACTCCTATACCGCAAACAAATACACGAAACATACATGACCTTTTTCATGAAATCATAAACATAGCATCGTATCATCTTAAACATGAAAACATATCATGGCATCGTATCATCGATTTCTTCATCTTATACATGAAAACATAACATAGCATCATATCATCGATTCTTCATCTTAAACATGAAATTCTGTCGTGAAATGCATGAACCGTTTATGTCCAATTATGCTTGCTTTCTTGTATCACACTTTATCTTGTTGATTTTTACTTGTGGGCCCGTTAACTTGATGTGTATGTACCCGGCGCGCAGCTTAAGGAACTTACCTAAGCTTTCGACCCGATCGTCATCAGGGGGCACAACACTGGCTCTTGTGGCCTTTTCTCAAACATTCTGTTTGTAAGTCTTTCTTGACATCTTTTCACTTGGTAGATTAGTGAGCATACTTATATGATGTCTCCTAATCTCATGTTTTATCAATGCATAGACAGTCGTACCTTTTTCACGTAAGCATGATAACAATACTTAAACATTCATCGTACAGTAAACATATTGCAACCATCGAGCAAATCATCAAATAACACTTAAACAGTGTAAAGCAAACATGTTAAGAAAACATACAACTTTAGCCTATGCTGTAGGCGGCGTTGTACTTACTTTATCTTTGTTGTTCGCGTGATCGACTTTCCTTTCCCGAGCACGCTCGCAGATCACCTCCTGCCCATGGACGTTATACGTGAGGTCTCTATTCTAAAATCGTTAATGTCGGATTAAACCAACATAAATATTTTTCAGTTATAAGACCCTCTTCTAACATAAGCGAAGGGGTCACACAGCGTAACCCACAACGGAAATGTTAATTAAGGGTTCATGTAGAGGATTATAATCTTAACTTAAACCTCAATCCCATGATTAACTCAGGGCTTGGGCAAGGCCCTAGTAACTCGAAATAATTTTTCGGCTACTAACGCAGTATCTTATTCATTTTAATCTTGAAAACCTTGAACTTGATTAAAAATATCATTTTCTTGTTTATTTAAGTAAGTTTGGTGAATAGCACCCAAACTTGTCTTGAAAATTACAAATACTTGAAAACATTTCTATAAAACATTTGGGGATCGAAAACCGCCTTTGGAACGGTTTTCGGGTTTGAAAATGATGTTTGCAAGTTGGAAAACGTTTTTTCCTAGTCATTGTCTAGAAAATCCCGTGCATGAGATTTTGCTCACTGCGCGGATTTTGTTTGAAAATTCATAACTTAAAATGTAAAACGAATTTGGAAACACTTTCTTCACGAAAGTTATAGCTAACAAAAAGATTACTAAAACTTTCTATGTTTTGAACATTTTCTGATTCTGGCTCAGTTGATACCAGTTTTTGTTTGAACACATGTGAATCGTTGGAACCTGGTCACCCTGACCAGTTCTCGGTTTTTCTTCAAAACAAAGGCCATTGAGCCTTATTTTTAAAATCTGTCCGCGTTGCCCCTAGGAAATACCCTAACGAACAACTTTCGTGTTTTAAGTTTTTACCCATTCGGCCTCTAAGGACCTGTAAATCCTACTTTTCCGAGCTGCCGGGTGTTGGACCCGAGAGCAGTTTTGGTGTTAGTCCAAATTTTACGTCCCTATACGTTGCTCTAGCTCGACCGCCCAATGCGGGACCTAATAACACATGCACGTCTTCTAACGTCCCTCATTCACATAAAATTTTAAATCCCGTGATTCGGATCAACTCAAGGCCGAGACCTCCCTTGGTCCACGGTTTTGAGAGAAAAACACCATTCAACAAAACTCAACCAAACATCATACAAACCCTAGAACATGCATCTAAAATTTGATAAACATAATAGAGACATGAAACCCTTAAATATAAACCCTAGCATGCATCTCTAGCACACAAAAATCATAGAGCATTACTCCAACCAAACATGCAAAATAATCACCTCAAAAACCTAAATCAAGCATAAAAATATAACCTAAGCTATTTAGGGCCAAAACCGAAAATTATGAGCTCAAGCTCTTACAATTTTGTGCTTGAAATACATAGTAAAATCCTTGAGAAAATGAACCAAAAATTTGAACTAGATCCTAGAAATTTCGGAAATCCGGTTTGGACCTCAAAATGGTCACAAAAATTTTGTTAACTTCCTCTCCCAACCAACCTTAGAAAAGAGAAGAAAAATGCCCAAAATCTTACCTTTGAACTCACAAAAACCGAGCTTTAGGGGGTTCTTCACAACTTTTTGGCTTGATTTCTCTTGGTTTCTTAGCTCTCTCTCTCTCTCTCTCTCTCTCTCTTTCTCTCGGATTTTTGGAGTGAAATGCCGAATGGTATGGCTGAACATGGGTTAAGGGCTGCTGAACTTTGGGGTTTGAAATCCCTACAAATAGTGTCTCTAGCTAGGGAAAATCCTAGCTTTCTTTTCCAAGCAAATTGGTTCAAAACTTGCTAATTGGTCCTCCAATTTTTGCAAGCTATTGCTCACAAGGACTGGTGGCCGCTGCTATGGGGAAAAATGGAGAGTGGTGACAACTCATAGATGAGGTGTCACAAGCTCATTGTCCATGTGTGTGGAGGATTAAGTCCTAACTTAGCTTAATTGTGATATAATAAGCTTAAAGGCTGTTTGGTTCAATCTTTTGAAAAATTGTGTAATTTCAACACATTGCAATAAATTTTAATACTGAGTTACTTAAATACTCAGTATCGAAAATATATTGCATTAAAATTTTCGATCTGTGAAAACTCGATCGGAAAAATCTTTCTCATAATTTTCCGAATCCTTCGCCCTGAACTCTAACTTAGTATGCTTGATTTTTCTAAGGTGATTTCAATTCTATTCAAACTCATCTTGATCACGAAATGAGTTTTAGCAGTAATTTCACTTATACTGTGATCTTAAAAAAAAATATTCTTGTTTGACGTTTTCGACCGTTTCGGTCTAACCGACTTAATGGTCAACGTCGACTTGTCTTGAAATGTGCAAATACACCTCCTTCACTCATAAAGTCTTTGCGAGTTCAGTAATTTGTTTTGAGTCTTAATAAATCTTAAGAACTCGTTAAACATTTAAGTTCTAAAACGAACTTCCTCATGAAATACCGATTACGGTAAACATTTACACGAAATTTCTATAAAATATGAATCGAAGAAATTCGGGTGTTACAATCTACCCCCCTTAAAAATTTTCGTCCTCGAAAATCAGAACAATTCGGGGTAGTTTCTTTCATGTCGTTCTCGACTTCCCATGTCGCTTCTTCAACGGCATGATTCTTCCACAAAACCTTGACCATAGGAATCGTTCGTTCCTCAGGACCTTATCTTCCCTATCGAGGATTCTGACAGCTTCTCCTCGTATGTCATATCGGTCTGAACCTCTACCGCTCCTGATGAAGTATGTGGGAAGGGTCTGAGATATACTTTTTGAGCATCGAAACGTGGAAAACGTCGTGCACTGCTGATAGCTCTGGCGGTAAAGCAAGTCTGTACGCGACCTTCCCAACCCTTTCCAGGATCTCGAAGGGTCCTGTGTAGCGCGGGCTCAACTTTCCTTTCTTACCGAACCTCATTACTCCCTTCATCGGAGCAATCTTTATGAAGACTGCGTCCCCAACTTGAAATTCCAAAGGTCTGCGACGCTTATCAGCGTAACTCTTCTGACGACTGAAAGCAATGTCGAGCCTTCGTTTGATTTTCTGGATATCCTCGGAGGTCTTCCTGATGAAGTCTGTCTTTTGTAGCTGCTTCTGGCCGACTTCTTGCCAATTAATTGGCGATCTGCACTTTCTCCCATACAATGCTTCGAACGGTGCCATGTCAATCGAAGAGTGATAGCTGTTGTTGTACGAGAATTCAATCAACGGAAGCTTCTGATCCCAATTTCCTTTGAAGTCCAAGACACACGATCGCAGCATATCTTCAAGTGTCTGGATAGTTCTTTCCGATTGACCATCGGTTTGAGGGTGAAATGCAGTACTGAACTTCAATCTCGACCCCATTGCCATATGAACACTGGTCCAGAAACGCGAAGTAAAACGCCATCACGGTCGGATATGATCGATCTTGGCACTCCGTGCAACTTGACGACTTGATTTACGTAGAGTTCGGCCAATTTTTCTACTGAAAAGGTGGCTTTGATGGCGATAAAATGGGCTGATTTGGTCAATCTGTCGACAATGACCCAAATCGTATCTTCCCACTTGTCGTCCTTGGCAATCCTACTACGAAATCCATCGTAATTGCTCCCATTTCCATTCTGGGAGTTCAATTTTCTGTAGTTCGCCTCCGGGATGTCGGTGCTCTGCCTTAACTTTCTGACAAGTTAAGCAAGTTGATACGAATTCTGCCACGTCATTCTTCATGTTGGGCCACCAGTACGTCTCCTTGAGGTCCTTGTACATCTTGGTAGCTCCGGATGTACAGAGTATGGCGTCTGGTGTGCTTCTTTTAGGATTTGTTCCTTTAAATCCTTCACTTTTGGAACCCAAATCCGTCTCTTGAAGTGGATTATTCCGTCTGCAGAAGTCGTAAAATCTTTGCTGTCCTGATCAGCGAGTCGCGCCTTTCTTAACGAGGAATCTTCTCCCTGATGCGCCTTGATTCTGTCCAGCAAATCTGAGTGAAGAGTCAGTGAATCCAATCTCCCGGTGATTATTTCCAGTTGATAATTACTGATCTCTTTCTGCAATGCCTTGGGAAGTGCTTCAATGGACATCAGTGTGCCTACTGATCTCCTACTCAGCGCATCGGCTACCCTGTTGGCCTTTCCAGGGTGGTAAAGGATTTCGCAGTCATAATCCTTTACTAACTCTAGCCATCTTCTCTGCCTCATATTCAGCTCCTTTTGAGTAAAAATATACTTGAGGCTCTGGTGATCTGTGTAGATCTCGCATTTGTTTCCATACAGATAATGTCTCCATATCTTAAGTGCGAAGACCACAGCTGCTAGCTCCAAATCGTGCGTAGGATAATTCTGTTCATGATTTTTCAGCTGTCTTGATGCATAAGCTACCACCTTTCCGTCCTGCATCAGAACGGCTCCTAATCCAATCTTAGAAGCGTCACTGTAGATTACGAAATTTCCCGCATCAACATTAGGAATGATGAGCACTGGGGCACTTGTCAACTTTCTCTTCAGCTTCTGGAAGTTTTCCTCGCACTTTGGAGTCCATTCGACTTTTTGTCCTTCCTGGTGAGGGCCGTGAGGGGTGCTGCTATCCTGGAGAATCCCTCTACGAAGCGTCGATAGTATCCAGCGAGCCCTAGGAAGCTTCTTATCTCAGTAACGTTTCTGGGGGTCGGCCATGAGCTAACCGCTTCAATCTTCGCTGGATCTACGGAAACTCCCTCTTTTGATACTACATGCCCCAAAAAGTGAACCTTATCCAGTCAAAATTCACACTTCGTGAATTTGGCGTATAGCTGATGTCGCCTTAACATTTCCATTACCAGTCTGAGGTGCTGCTCGTGCTCCTCTTTGGATCTTGAGTAGATCAAAATGTCGTCGATGAAAACTATGACAAATTTGTCCAAGTATTCCTTGAAAATTCGGTTCATGAGATCCATGAATGCAGCTGGGGCGTTTGTCAATCCGAATGGCATTACTGAAAACTCGTAATGCCCATAGCGCGTCCTGAAAGCTGTCTTGAACACATCCGACTCCTTGATTCGAAGTTGGTGATAACCTGATCGCAAGTCCACCTTGGAGAACACTTCTGCTCCTCTAAGCTGGTCGAACAAATCGTCGATCCTGGGCAGTGGGTATTTGTTTTTGATCGTCAGCTTGTTCAATTCTCTGTAGTCGATGCACATGCGCAACGATCCGTCCTTCTTTTTAACGAACAGGACAGGTGCTCCCCATGGAGAGTGGCTTGGTCGGATGAATCCTCTGTCGAGTAACTCCTGCAACTGTACTTGGAGTTCTCTTAGCTCGGCTGGTGCCATTCTGTACGGCGCTTTTGACACTGGTGCAGCTCCGGGTAGCAACTCGATCTCGAAGGAAATCTCACGCTCCGGTGGAAGTCCGGGTAGATCCTGTGGAAAGATGTCCAGATAATTCCTAATAATAGGAACTCCTTCCGGTGTCAATTCTTCTTGCTCCTTGTCCACCAAATTAGCCAAATAACCCTGGCATCCATTGGCTATCATTTTCCAAGCTTTCATTGTGGAGATGAGCTTTGTGGTGGAACGTCGGGACTGTCCTTGAAAACTGAAATCCTCATCGTCGCAGGGGCTGAACGTGACGTTACGCTTTCGACAGTCGATCCTTGCGTTGTGACGGCCTAAGAAGTCCATCCCCAAGATCACATCGAAATCGTGTAACTTGATTGCGATGAGATCTGCGAGTAGTTCTCTGCCATGGATCCTAATAGGAACATTTTGGATCCAAAAGCTGGACCACAAAACTTCTCCCGATGGCAAAGATGCAGAAAAGGTTTGCTCTACTCTACTCCCGACTCTGCGTAGCTTCTGAGCGAACTCCATCGATATGAACGAGTGGGTAGCGCCAGAATCAAATAGGGCAATTACATCATAGGTGGCGATAGAAAGCTGACCTGTCACCACGTTGGAGGTGCCCGCTTCTGCATCTCCCCTTGTATAAGCATAGATCCTGGCCCGTGGCTCGGGTGCCTCCAATCTACCCTAGGCAATCGATGGACCTTCGAGTGCAGCCTGGACTGCATGTAATTGCTGGTTTTGGGGGTTTCTGTTCGGATAGGGCTGGTACTGCTGCTGTGCGTTCTGAGGACAGCTTCTCGCATAGTGCCCTTCCTTGCCGCAGACATAGCAAGTGTTGGTCCCCTGACGGCAGACACCTGGATGCTTTTTACCACACTTGTCGCACTGGGGGTAATTATTCTTGTCCCTCTCGTTGCCTTGGTTATTCCTCCTCTGGGGGAAATTTCTCTGCTGTCCCTGGTTGTGGAAATTCCCTTTCCGCTTGTTCTTTCCGGGTTGTCGGGAACCTTGTGCATTGGGGTTGCTGGCCTGGGCTTGTGGCTTAGCTTCCGTGGATTGACGAGACTGGTTCGTCTTGACTAGAGCTCTTTCTTCTTTCTTGGACTTGTAAAATTGGGCTCTGGCCTCCTTATCTCTGTTGATCCAATACTCGGCTCTCAGGGCTCTCTCAATACAGTCCGTCACTGTTACAGGGAACTGTCTCCAGCACTCACTTGACGGGCAATATCCGTGCGGAACATCTTCATCATCAACCGCACTTTCTCAGTTTCACTGGTAATTAAGTTCGGGCACAACCGGGCCAATTGCTCGAACTTCTTGACAGCTTCCATCACTGTCATGGATCCTTGAGTGAAACTGGTGAGTTCGTCCTGCTGGGCAGCCAGGACTTCTTTGTTGTAGTACATAGCCCTGAACTCGTCCACGAAGTCTTGCCAGGACATAGTCAGCACATTTCTTCTCATCTGCACGGTTATCCACCAGTGCCTCGCGTCCTTTTTCAGCGCAAAGGATGCACAGAGTACTTTCTCTTGCTCGGTCAGGCGCATAAAATCCAGGATGACTTGCATGTCGATCAGCCAGTTGTCGGCTACAATCGGATCAATTGGCCCCTCGAACTCGGGCGCCTTCATCCTTCTGAACCTTTCATACAGAAGGTCCTCTCTCACCGGCTGTGGCTGCATCTGTACTTCAGCCGGGGCTACTGGAACCTCAGCGTTCCGCGGAATTTCCTGCCTGACCTCTGGTTGGGCTACCGGAGGAATATTCGGCACTTGGGGTGCTACGGGAGGAATAGGTTGCACTGGCGGCACTGCCGGAGGGACTGGCTGTGCCGGTGGTGGAACCTCTGGACTCTGGGTCCCTGATTCTGCTGAGCTAGCTGCTCCCGAATAAGAGTCATCTCTTGTTGCTGCTCTTGCAGCTGGCGTTGAATATTTGCTAATATGGCGGTCAAATCCTGTGCCGGAGGATTTACCGGCATTGTTCTTCGCGGACGTACCATCTTGTAGTCTCTATAGCAAGAAAAGATATTAATCACATCTCTTCTTTCATATAATTATTATCATTACATCATAAAATCTCACGACATGCATGTAACATCATAATATACTTGTATCTTGCCATAACTCAAAGGCAGATATTTAATGACATATTTACTTGTAAAAATTTCGTAAAGAGAAATGAAAATATCATCTGATTTCATTTAACCCGTCTCAGCACGGTCTCTTTGTATATAATCAAAATACAAGGCTTTTCAAAATACATGATTCCCTCGGCATTTTTCAAAAAGGTGCCGGGTACTGATATATATATACATATTTTCAAAAAGAATACTTGTCACTTTACCAAAAATACACATGGTTAAAGCAACAAGATGGAAGTGATCTAACACTTCCCATCACACATAAGGTACATCCTAACGTCCGAATGTACATAACATATTATAAATAAAGTTCTATTACAAACGAAAGAGGGTATAAAACCAAACGGCCCTAATTCAACGGATGACTTCGATCTCAAGCGCGGATATCTCGGAATCCGTGTCGTCCTCTAAATCGTCTTCCCAGTCCCCGTCATCTGGAACGATGTGATGTGGCTCGTCCTCGAGGGGAAACTCTTCGGGATCCTCCTCGTCGTCCGGAATCTCCTCGGGATCTTCCATGTCTTCGTCTTCGTCATCTTCATCATCACTAGATATGATGATGAGGGGAACCTGGGCGTGCTCCATCTCCTCCTCAAGTGGTCCGACCTCGTACTGTGGCTCGGGCTCATCAGCATCATCGACTGGCGGCTGCTCAGGGTTCACTGGAGCATCGTTCTCGGCCTCTTGGGCAACGACCTCTGTCGCTAAAATATCATCGAGGGTTCCAGCCATGGTCGAGTGGAGGGTAGGCTGCGGAACATGCTGTCTGATGTGAGGCGGCGTTCCGTTCACTAGTAGAGTCACTGCCTCCAGCTGGGGCTCTGGAAGATCCTGGGGTATATGGGGATGCATCATCTCCTCAAACCTCCACCAGTAGTGGCTCATCGTCTCGCCCGGGTATGCGTGCCAGGCCTGGGATAACATCTGGTACCGTGTATACGCATATTACGGTAAATATTCGGATCTCTAGCAGGTGCACCCTCATCTCTGGGTGGGAGTGGTCCGTAGCGCTCTAACATTACTGCACGAAACTGCGCCCAGGTGCGATCAGGCACCTGACGCTCCCCAACGTCAATCCACCATAGCCGCGCATCTCCGTAAAGACATTTGGCAGCGAGCATGATTTCCAGATAGTCCGGGATGTGACACATCAAGAATGTTTGCTCCATAACTTGGAGCCACGCCTCGACGTGCACAGTACGCCTCGTGCTGTCAAAGGATAGGGGGTGTGCGCGAAAGAAAACCGTAACGGAGTCCCTATCTTCTTCTGTCATCACGGGGTCCATCGTATCGTATCTACACGCAATGCTTAACTATAAGCATACATATATAAAACACAAAGTAAATTTAAACTTACATATGGTGGGGGCGATGGCAGGCAGACCGTGAAATGATGTCGCAGGGAACCCGCTCTGATACCAATCTGTGACGACCCGCCTTGCACAGGCCGTCACTACTTGACTTACTTAACTTACTTGATCTTAAACTTGTTTTATCCCATTTTTCATCATGAAAATAGTGGGGATTTTTTTTTTTTTTTTTTAATAGCGGAAGCATTATACTTAGAAAATATTTACATACACTCATACACAAATAAAATAACTGTTTGTTTTCTCAAAATAGATATATTAATTAAATCCTTTTGAGTTGTGAATCCCAACCCGTTCATCATTTCACCGCCACCGGCTTTACCCGCCACCATACAGTCAATTCAAGACAGGCTGTTTACCTACAGCATAAACTTCAAACAATGAGCGAAAGCTCAGCAAGTACAACTCCTATACCGCAAACCAAATACACGAAACATACATGACCTTTTTCATGAAATCATAAACATAGCATCGTATCATCTTAAACATGAAAACATATCATGGCATCGTATCATCGATTTCTTCATCTTAAACATGAAAACATAACATAGCATCATATCATCGATTTCTTCATCTTAAACATGAAATTCTGTCGTGAAATGCATGAACCGTTTATGTCCAATTATGCTTGCTTTCTTGTATCACACTTTATCTTGTTGATTTTTACTTGTGGGCCCGTTAACTTGATGTGTATGTACCCGGCGCGCAGCTTAAGGAACTTACCTAAGCTTTCGACCCGATCGTCATCAGGGGGCACAACACTGGCTCTTGTGGCCTTTTCTCAAACATTCTGTTTGTAAGTCTTTCTTGACATCTTTTCACTTGGTAGATTAGTGAGCATACTTATATGATGTCTCCTAATCTCATGTTTTATCAATGCATAGACAGTCGTACCTTTTTCACGTAAGCATGATAACAATACTTAAACATTCATCGTACAGTAAACATATTGCAACCATCGAGCAAATCATCAAATAACACTTAAACAGTGTAAAGCAAACATGTTAAGAAAACATACAACTTTAGCCTATGCTGTAGGCGGCGTTGTACTTACTTTATCTTTGTTGTTCGCGTGATCGACTTTCCTTTCCCGAGCACGCTCGCAGATCACCTCCTGCCCATGGACGTTTACACGAAATTTCTATAAAATATGAATCGAAGAAATTCGGGTGTTACACTGCTGTTGTCACATTACCTGATTCAATTTGTTCTCTTTACAATTTACAGTCATTGATCTTATGGCATTGTAGTAATCTTGCTCAGTTTCCAGTCAACATTGGAAGGCTAATCAATTTGCGGCATCTAGACGTTTCTGGATGCCCAAAACTTAGATCCATATGTTGGCCTCACGAAATGGAACAGTTTCATGGTTCACTCATCAATTTGAAGCAACTAATTTATTTGAACATATCTGGGACCAACATTGCAAAATTACCCGATTCCTTTTGTTCTCTGTACAATTTGAAGACATTGGTCGTATCAAATTTTACTCGGTTGCCAGCCAGCATGGGATTCAACTCGAGTTATCTTTACAGTCCTTGCTCTTTGAAAGAAATGCCACTGCAAATGGGAAACTTGAAAGACTTGGAAGAATTAAGTGATTTTGTTGTCAACAAGTATGGTGGTTCCAACATTAAAGAACTAGGTGAGCTTCAACAGTTATGCGGAACACTTGGAATTGTAGGGCTTGAGAATGTCAGTAACATTGAAGATGCTGTGAAGGCCAATTTGAAGGATAAGAAGAAGCTAAATGTGCTAAACTTGCGATGGAAGGGTGACACTGATGATTCAATAAAGGAAAGAGATCTGCTTCAAGCACTCCAACCTCCAACAAATTTGAGGGAAATTATTATCTCTGGATACGGAGGTACAAGTTTTCCACTTTGGGTTGGAAGATGTTCTTTTTCAAAAATGGTGTCGATGGAACTAAGTAGCTGTCAAAACTGTTGCTCTTTGCCACCACTTGGGAAGTTACCTTTTCTGAAGGAGCTTTGGATTTGCGCTTTTCATGTAGTGGAGACTCTAGGTGATGAGTTTTATGGTTGTGATTCACCATTCAGATCATTAGAAATGTTGAGATTTGAAAACATGCCAGAATGGAACAAGTGGTCATTTGTTGAAGGTATCAGATGGAGCTTTTCCTCGTCTCAAGATGCTTTACTTGATCAATTGCCCAAAGCTTTCAGGGGGTTTACCCATTAGTAGCCACACAATAGAAACTCTCACCATCTAAAAATGTGGCAAATTAGAGATTCCTGTGAGCCACCACCTTTATGTGTTGCTTCGAAATTTGAGAATCAAAAGCTCTCAATCTATCAAGTGTTTTCCATTGGAGTACGACCCAAAGCTTAACAACCTTGATTTGTGTGATTGCGAGAGTTTGGAATCCCTTACATTTCAGGAAGAACCTCTCCCTGTACACCAGTTTCTCCATTCCATGGAGCTGTCTGGTTTGCCAAAGCTTGTATCATTTCCAAAAGGAGGATTGCCTGCCCCCAACTTGAAATATCTTTCGATCTCGCGATGCGAGAAGTTGAGGTCATTGCCCGAACAGATGCAGGTGCTCCTTCCGACTCTTGAGAGTCTCATCGTCAATGATTGTCCTGAAATAAAATCATTTCCTGAAGGGGGATTGCCCTCAAATCTTAAAACTCTTGAAATTCGAGGATGTGAGAATTTGAGGTCATTGCCCGAACAGATGCACGTGCTCCTTTCGACTCTTGAAAGTCTCATCGTCAGAGATTGTCCAGAAATAAAATCATTTCCTGAAAGGGGATTGCCCTCAAATCTTAAAACTCTTGAAATTCGAGGATGCAAGAATTTGAGGTCATTGCCCGAACAGATGCACGTACTCCTTCTGATTCTTGAGAGTCTTATCGTCAGAGATTGTCCAGAACTAAAATCATTTCCTGAAGGGGGATTGCTCTCAAATCTTAAAACTCTTGAAATTCGAGGATGCAAAAATTTGAGGTCATTACCCGAACAGATGCACGTACTCCTTCCGACTCTTGAGAGTCTCATTGTCAATGATTGTCAAGAACTAAAATCATTTCCTGAAGGGGGATTGCCCTCAAATCTTAAAACTCTGGATATTCGAGGATGCGAGAATTTGAGGTCATTGCCCGAACAGATGCACGTGCTCCTTCCGACTCTTGAGAGTCTCATCGTCAGAGATTGTCTAGAAATAAAATCATTTCCTGAAGGGGGATTGCCCTCAAATCTTAAAACTCTGGATATTCAAGGATGCGAGAATTTGAGGTCATTGCCCGAACAGATGCACGTGCTCCTTCCGACTCTTGAGAGTCTCATCGTCAGAGATTGTCCAGAAATAAAATCATTTCCTGAAGGGAGATTGCCCTCAAATCTTAAAACTCTAGATATTCAAGGATGCGAGAATTTGAGGTCATTGCCCGAACAGATGCACGTGCTCCTTCCGACTCTTGAGAGGCTCATCGTCAGAGATTGTCCAGAAATAAAATCATTTCCTGAAGGGGGATTGCCCTCAAATCTTAAAACTCTGGATATTGATGGATGCGAGGAGCTCGTCTCAAGATTTATGCATTGGGATCTGCGAAGACTCACCTCTCTTAAATCATTGTGGGTTGGTGGCTGTAAAGACGTGTTGGACTCATTTCCTCCAGATGGGCTGGTTCCGTCTTCAGTTACTTCTTTCTCCATTTGGGATTTTCCACAACTCAAAGCCCTGAACAGCAACGCCTTTCAAGGCCTCACCTGGCTTGATATTCAATGCTGCCCTGAGCTCCAGTGCCTGCCTGAAGAAAGCTTACTCAATTCTCTTGAATATTTGGAGATAGTAGAATGTCCGTTGCTGGAACAGCAGTACCGAAAAGAGAAAGGGGAGGGTTGGCCCAAGATTTCTCACATCCCTGAGGTTTGGATTACTGGCGAGACTACAGGGTGAGCATTCTACGCTTTCCTTGACACAATTTTGAAATGCTTCTGATTTTAAATTATTCGTGAAAAATACATAAATAAATCTTATTGATATCTATAAAAATGAAATAAAAAGAATGATCGGAATTATAATTTTATAATACGACCTTGGAGAAGATAATATAAAAACATAACGACAGAATTATGGTCCACGTTTATTTTCTCTAAGTTATGGACAAAACCAATCTGTATTATCCTTGATTTGTTTCGTTGATTCTTTGAGTTGCTGTCATTGCTATCTTTTACAAAATTCTACCAGTTTTAATAATCTCCATGCTGAATTCCCAGTCATCATTCAATTATTCACACCCAAAACGTATGTTGCACATCAATACATCATTTATTTTGTTTCTGCTCTTCAAATTTACCAGGGCTATGTATATCTCTGTCTCTTTGGTATTCACATGAAGTGTATTCCATTCCTGCAGGGCTGATGAGTCGGATACTGAGTGATTGGTATATCTCAGACACTTTGCACAATAGACACCAACAAAGAAAACATCATGAAGAAGGTTACTCCCCTGCTTTACCCAAATTGGGAGAGGTTCTAATTATATAGTTACAATAATTTGCTAGCCACGTTTTTCCAATTTTATAGTTACATTTCATTTTGCACATTTAAATTTTGTTTTGAGCTCTAGGCTATTTTCATTTGGCCATCTTCATCTTGTTTATATATTCTTTTTTCCCCTACTAAATGAAGCAGACTTAAAGATAGCAAAGTGCTCTTTTGCACCGGGAGGATAGAACTCACGCCACATCTCTATTTCTTGTGTTTCGGAGGCGCATTATGCTATATTAAGTGTGCGTAAGTGACAGGACTTGAGCAATGTTGATAATCTTACTAGGATTTTAGCCACTGGACCTACTTTGTTCCCTTTATGCTAATTTCGTCTTAACATTAACGATCACACTGCAGTTGTTCCCGAATAATTTCATATTGTCGAAAAAGCTCCAAAAATAGCGTCGGATCTGTTATGAGGTGGGCATAATGATTGGTGGGGTTCCAAGTCAGTATCGAAGCTGCAAAAATACAAAAATTCAGTTGTTGGAGCTTTGGAAAGTCTTCAGACTTCAGTTGTAACCATGCTCTCTCAACCCAAGTGCATGTCAGCTATTCAGTGAGATCTTGTTACGGTTTTGGTTTCAGTTTTCATGTGTATAAATAGACATAATATGGATGAGAGAAACAGTTATTGTAGTTTGAGTGGTTTTAGATCAGTTTTCTGTTTGGCTTGAGTGAAAATACTTAAAAAGTCAGAGAGGCTTTTGTAAGAGAGCTATGAGGGTGTAAATCTCATTCTCCATTAGTGAACTTTGCTAGCGGTTTCAGTCCCGAGGATGTAGGAGTTAATATGCTCCGAACCTCGTTAAAATCTTGGGGTGATTCTTTCTAATTTTCTCTGCAAAAATTTTTTGTCCGTTTGATTACTGTTTATACTGCTTTGCATTTCTGGTCTTTTGTGTGTCATGTTTGCAGATATTGCTGTTGTGTATGGTTCATGGCTAAAACTGGTTGTTTGGCAGCAGGGAAAATGTCTGTAATTTCTGTGGACATTTTGTTGGTGAATAATACTCTGGTTGTTATTGCATCATGTGATTACTCTGTTGTACATGATTAGAAAACAGACAGTCCAATATGTAGGCTAGATTACTAAGTAAGCTAATAACTTGCAATATATTATTTAGCTTTGCTTCTTGTTTTTTGTGTGTAAAACTTGTTTTATCATTATTATTATCGATTTACTTGTTTTTGAAGTTATAATAATGTGTTTTTTGTCGTTTGTTCTCCAACTGAGAAAACAACGAGATACTGGCATCAAATGGAAACGACATGAGCAAGAACGACGAAAATCTTCTTCCAGTTTGTTCTGTGAATTAGAATAAAGTAATAGGATGCGTAAGAAACGACACCAACTAATACGTACGGCACCAACTCTAAACGACAAAATCACTCTTCAAACGACAACAAAATCGCAAAAAATAGTGGTTCGATTAGGGTCAGCCCACTGGGCCATGCTGGATCCGAGTACCACCATACCTGAAAATGGAATGTTGATTTTTTTAAAAATTGAAATGTCAGACATTACCTTTGTAATTGTCTCTTTTCATTTATCAATCAAAATTATTTTTTAATATTTCCAATACTAGTTATTAGAAGTGATGAAATTTCAAAATATAACAAAATTAAAGCGAACTTCGTTGATTTCAGTATAGTGTCTCTGGATATAATTTAAAAGTTCTTTGAACACTATTCTAAGTGTATAATTCCACTCACCAACTTGAAATAACCACTTCTGACCATTGGAGGCTACTTGCTACTCTAAAATTCTACAAGCGAACACTTAAAAAAAAAGTGTTAAAAAAAAGTTTTAGAAAATTTTTTTTAATCCTTTTTAATAAGCAAGTAATATTTATATGGATTATGACCGGAAATATATTCGTTCCATGAAATTTGAAAATAGATGATGCAATTTTTAAAAAAAAATAAAGATGATGCAAACTGAAATGAGGGAATAAAATACAAAATGGCTCAATCCACCAATAAAAGGTTTTGAACAAACATGTTTATAAAAATATTATGCTGTCATGGTTTACAGAAAGGGTTCTTACAATTAACTTATTATTTATAAATATAACCTATATAGATGGGTAAAAAAGACTGCACCTTTCGTTGGCCTTTGCTTAAGAGAATTGAAAATAATAATAATAATAATAATAATAATAATAATGGATTAACAAAATCATGCGGATATTAACTAAAATAATATCGGAGGACAACTAAAATTATCTAGTTGATGATGATTAGAACCCCAAGTAATTTTTCATTAACACTTTTTAATTAGAAAATTTATTTATAAAAAATCACATCAGTGAAGTGAAATTTTTTTTTCTAAAACTATATTCTTCATCAAACTAATTTACTACTTTTATATTGAAAGATTAATACAAAATCACGAGTAAACTAAAATTAGGTCATATGATAATTTTTGAAGTCTTATGAAAAATAATCGATGATTATTAAATTATCAATTCATCATAGTCAATCAAATTTGGTTAATGATTAACAGTTAACGATTTATATATTCAGGGATGAAGGAAGTGAAGGCTTGGAGATTTTACGCCCCCTCAAAAATTTTTTTTTTTAAAATTCCCAAACGAGCCTAAATTTTGAGTAAAATTTCATAGTAGTCCTTTCTTGAAAATGAAATTTTTGATTATGAAAATCATTAATTATCCATTATAAAGTTATTACCCCCACCTTCATAAAAATTTATGACTTTGTAATTGTATATATATAGAGCAATTAGTAATTGATCATATCTTAAGTGGTCAACTACTTATTGGATATTTTTAAGAAAATAATAATGTTTCTAATTTAAAAAATTAGGGATTAAAAAAAATAGTTAAAAAACCCATTTTCCCACATATATCCCTGAACTAAATCAACAAACTGCAATCACCAACTTACAATAACAACTCATCTACCAACTATTTTAGTGATAAATTCTAGTTATTTTGTTTCACAAGTAGTTTTATAATTGTCTTATTTTACAATGCAGTTTTTTTTTGTCAGGAGTCCTCGTAATTGTAAATAAATTCTTATAAATCTAATAATAATTTTATGCTTAACTCTGCCTTAAAATTATTAGATAACAAAAATAACACAATCACCTTTTTTTCTTTTTTACTTGCAATTTTTGCTCCCTGTAGAAATGAAAATCCAAAAGAAACAAAAATGGATGAACAAAAGGCAAATAGTGGCCAAGAGGACCCAAATCAAACCAATGGAAAGAGATGTCTCGTTTTATTGTTTTATTTTTCGGTCTCAATAACTATTGATTTATCATAAATTTATTGGAGAACAGTCAAAAAATGCAAATCTCGATTCTAGAGAGAGAGAAAGAGGAGAGAGAGAGAGTGGCAAAGTAGATCACTAGTTTCTGAAGAGCATCGAACAACTTGAACCTCTCCTCAACGATAAGAGAAATCCTCTTTTCTCTCACACTGCCCACACCAATCATTTCCCATTTGCCCTTTACCGTCCACATCTCTCTCTCTCTCTCATTCTCTCTCTCTCCACATGAACCCACACAACTCCACTCCACAAAACTCACTTGAACTTTGATCACTCTCACAGTCTTCCCTCTCTCTCTCTCTCTCTCTCTCCCCTTTTTCTTTCTCTAAAAATGGCCGCCGCCGCCCCGACCACCAGCCTTTCTCTCCTCCGCACCCGCTCTTCCCTCTCCACATCCTCCTCCTCCTCCCCCTCCTCCTCTCTCCGCCTCCGCCCCACCGCCGTCCGCCGCCTCGGATTCTCCGCCGCCGACCCGCTCCTGGCGATCTCCGTCAACTCCAGAGTCCGGTCGTTCGGCGCCGGAAAGCCGGTGAGAGGAGTGGCCTCGATGGCGAAGAAGAGCGTTGGCGACCTGACGGCGGCCGACCTCAAGGGGAAGAAGGTGTTCGTGAGGGCTGACCTGAACGTCCCCTTGGACGACAGCCAGAACATCACCGACGACACCAGAGTCCGCGCCGCCATTCCCACCATCAAGCATTTGATCCAGAATGGGGCCAAAGTCCTCCTTTCTAGTCACTTGGTACCTTTCTTCCAAAGTTTGAATTTTTTTTTTGGGTGATTTATATTTATGATTTTGGGTCCTTTTTTTTTTTTTTTTTTTTCTTTAATTCATAATGTGGGTTCTTCAAAAGTTTGGATTTGGAGTCTGAATCTTCATGTCTTTGAGGTTTTTTTCATTGCTATTTAATTTTTTTTTCTTTGGATACTTCATTTGGTTTTTCTATTGAGTGTGGATCTTAATGATTTTGAGTAACTTCTTTTTCTTTTGGTATTGTTTGCTCTTTGATGAATTCATAATGTGAGTTATTCAAAAGTTTGCATTTTCTTGGATGATTAATTCGGCTTTTCTATTAACCATTAACTTCTAAGTGTAGATCTTTAATGCTTCTGAGTCTTTATTTATTTATTTATTTTTCCATTTTGTAATATTGGCTCTTTGATTGATTCATATGACGTTGTTTGTCATCCATTTCTGACTACTTGAGAAGCGTCTTTTGGCAAAAATTTCCTTTCTTGAGTTGAGTGTGGTGTTTCCAGAGCTAAAAATGCTTCTATTCTAATTGGGTTATGTTAATTGAGATGAGTGAGTGTGGTGTTTTCAGAGCTAAAAGTTTTGTTAATTGGGTTATGATGCTCTATTGGTTATTATTATTATTATTATTATTATTATTTACTTAAACCAAATGGTCTTTTCTTTTGGAGCCATATGAGCTGAATCAATTGCGTAAACTTTCAGGGGAGACCAAAAGGTGTGACCCCAAAGTTCAGCTTGGGACCTCTTGTACCTCGTCTCTCCGAACTCCTTGGCATTCAGGTAAAATGGAAATAAAAAAAACAATGCAAAACTAGTAAGATCATTATGTGGATCTTGAAGTGATTTGAGCCTTTCTGCTTTTCTTATTGTTTGCTTAAACAGGTCATCAAGGCTGATGACTGCATTGGCCCGGAGGTAGAAAAGTTGGTGGCTTCACTTCCTGAGGGTGGTGTTCTTCTTCTTGAAAATGTGAGGTTTTACAAGGAGGAAGAGAAGAACGAGCCCGAGTTTGCCAAGAAGCTTGCATCATTAGCAGATCTTTACGTCAATGATGCATTCGGTACTGCACACAGAGCTCATGCATCAACCGAGGGTGTCACAAAGTTCTTGAAACCATCTGTGGCCGGATTTCTTTTACAGAAGGTGGGGACTTAAAAGTTCTCATCTTTTGTATATAAAAGCATTGACCTTTAATTGTTGTAATTAGCTTCGTTTGTCCTTTTACCTTTTCAATTAAATATTGATCATGTTTTTACCATTTGGTTTTTAGGAGCTTGACTACCTTGTTGGAGCGGTATCAAACCCGAAGAGACCCTTCGCAGCCATAGTTGGTGGGTCGAAAGTCTCATCCAAGATTGGAGTGATTGAATCACTCCTTGAGAAGGTTGACATCCTGCTTCTTGGTGGAGGAATGATCTTCACATTTTACAAGGCACAGGGTCTCTCTGTGGGTTCATCTCTGGTCGAGGAAGATAAATTGGATCTTGCTACATCACTCCTTGGGAAGGCCAAGGCTAAGGGTGTGTCACTTTTGCTGCCCTCAGATGTTGTTATTGCCGACAGTTTGCCCCTGATGCAAACAGCCAGGTTTGTTCTCTGAGCTCCCTCACATTTATTATTCCTCCTCAGTTTTGTTGACATCATGCCAACTCCCAAAATCAGTATTTATATCAAAATTTTGCATTCTGAAAATATTTGGCATTTCGTGAGCTAGTAAGGAATTAAACATTGATTTATGTCACTTCAGATTGTACCAGCATCTGCCATTCCTGATGGATGGATGGGATTGGATATTGGTCCAGATTCTATCAAGACATTCAACGAGGCACTTGACACTACTCAAACCATCATCTGGAACGGACCGATGGGTGTGTTTGAGTTTGACAAGTTCGCAGTTGGAACCGAGGTAAGCAAGAATTATTTGCTTGCAGCACTCATTTTCGTGTGTGTGCATATATATTTTTGGCGTCAAAACTGTGCACTCCACAAATATGTTTTGTTATTTGTATCACAATATCAACCCACTTTTCGTCTAAGTAACAAAAGTTACTCACGACGAGGTAGTGGACGTACAAAAAATGACACAATCTTTCTACAAATAAGTCCTCAATGTTTGAAATTTTCAAAAGTTCTTCAGTTTGAAATTTCGATTATCTCATTAATCAAAGATGTATTGACCTGAATTTTTTAACCTCTGCCTGCAGGCTGTTGCCAAGAAGCTAGCTGAACTTAGCGCAAGGGAGTGACTACAATCATTGGAGGTGGAGATTCGGTTGCAGCTGTAGAGAAAGTAGGAGTAGCTAGTGTGATGAGCCACATTTCAACTGGTGGTGGTGCCAGTTTGGAGTTGTTGGAAGGCAAAGAACTTCCCGGAGTGCTTGCCCTCGACGAAGCCATACCAGTCGCCGTGTGAGACAATCTTAATTTTATTCACCCCCCCTCCATTCTTGAATATCAAATCTGAGTTTGTAAGAAATGCGGTAGGGAGATTTGCCTTCTTTGATGTAAATGCTAAAAACGTTGCCTTTGATTCCCGTCCCTCCCCAACCCTTCTTTCTATATAATAACTCCTACAAGAGACTGTAGAGTTACAAGGAGAGTTTATTCAATCCAATAAACGTTTTTTTTTTTTTTACATGGTTCAAGCACAATGCTTTAATTCTTCACTTCCAATTTTATATTGTATTTGTAGTTATTTTTAAAACTTAGTTATCACACGTTAGAAGCAAGTGTTGAATTACCGTGAAGCCAAATCTGCACCCGTGGGTCTCTCTTATGCAAAGTCTATGGTTTTTTGAGGAGCATAATCAAGTGATCCACTGAACAGGCTCGTTCGAGTCATTTCTTTGAAAGAAGTTGGTCCTCAAGATTTTCAACTCAAATATTATTGTATATGTTGGAGAGGGACATTTTTCTGAAAAGTCGATCATGAGGTGTAAAAATTATAAGCCACAAAATTGAGAGGCCTTAATTGATCTTGAGACCGACTCCTTTATGAAAAAAATTGGTTAATGACCTTACAAGTTCTTGTTAATGAAAAATCATAACCAGTCCTTTCTTTCCATTCCAAACATTTGTTTTCTGGTTCAGGCGGTTCTTGTGATGTGGACGGTGGAAAGGCTTTGTTATTCAATAAGGAACATTAAACCCAACTGAGATCTTGAACCACAAAATTAAAATATTAAAATAATGAAAGAAACCAGTTGCAATAAAAATAAAAATAAAAAAGAAAATAAAAGAATGGAGAAAATAAAAGTCCTCTCTCTCCTCTCCTCAATACATGAGATAAGATGAGATGCTCTATGCTTGAAGAGATTCTCTTTTTTCCCTTGTTCCTTTGTCACTTCTCTTTTATATGGTAGGTCATGACTTTAATCTACAAATTTTTACCGTTATTATGCAAGTTCAACACCCTAAAAGAGCCAAAGTCAAACCATCTTTTTTTTTAATATTTATTTGATTGAGAAAAGGATTATTGAACACGTAAGAGTTTCAAGAAGATCCATGCTTGCCTATATGTTCCTCTTTTTTTTTTTTTTTTTTTTCCTTCCGTTGCACAGTCCCTATAAATTCTAATGATAGAAAAAGAAATAGTTGCAATAAAAATCGAGAATATCAAATAAAATATCTCCTATACTCAAACGTGGGATGGTATACGCTTAAAGAAACTTTTTATTATTATTTATTAATCTTTGACAGAGTAGGTAGTGATTCAATATATATGTTGTTACTAGCAAGTTCCACTCCCTACAAGCTCTAAAGTCAACCTATCTTACATTAACAATCATTTGATTAAAAAAAAAAAAGACTATCTAACGAACAAATCGGGAGTTTCAGCAAGTTTCAATGCATATGCATAACAAATATAATCGATATTCATTTTAAAATAATACTTGGGTTTATATTATTTATATATGTATAAATCATCATTTTAATTTATACATAATATTTAAAAAAAAATTAATATCTCTTAATTTTTCATATATATAAACATTAACAATTGTCTCAATTTTAATTTTTTTATATTAAATATTAGAAAAAATAGATAAAAATTCTAAGAATATTCAATATCTCGTCCCTAATTTCTCGCATAAAAATATAGAAAAATGGATGAAAAAAAAAAATGGTTGCACACATGAGTGTAAGCCCCGTTCAGGTAGTCCAACGGACCAAGTGAATAACTGTAAAAGTCGGCCAATTTACTCCGGGCTGGGAGTCCGTGGGCTCCACACTCGTCGCAGCCTGTTCACCAGTCGATGAACGGGACCCCAAAGCATTAGAGCTCTCCTGTTTTCAGGGCCGATCTCTGCGGAGTGGGCCCGGGACTTTCCTGGGTTAATTCTACGGGACGTAGAACTAGCCCGCTCACTTCATCATGTGGTGCTGTAACCCAGCGGTTCTTTATTCTCTGTTAAACTACTCAGTGGAGGCCATGCGAAGCGATGTGGGACAAAAAGATGCGCTGAAAAACGACAACATAAATGTACATGGACTCATAAACGACAACAAGAGAAACGGCAATGCAAATAACGGCCACAACTTGATTACGACTTCACACCATGCATAATAGTATTACACTTTAATCTTTTGAGAAAATTTGCCAATTAGCCACCCTTTTTCTACCAGTATTGCAAAAATTCCTTCGCGACCAATATTTATGATCCGTGACTCCCTTTAATATAATAATGTTCGTTTAGACATTACGCCTATATGATTTATTATTGGGCTTAACCCAATATGTCTCGTACCATTATTTATAAATCAATCAATATTTTTATTTTCAATTAATGTGAATTACATAATTGACTTATTTTATTGTAGAGAATGATGACTATCATAACATAATGGAATTTTAGTTTCATTTTTTTTGTTACGTAGGTTAGTATCAAATTTTTGTGTTATGTTAATGTAATAGTCTTTAATTTTTTTTTTGTACTTGCTTTTTAATTCAGTCTTTAATCAGCTTAAAAATAAGGCTGAGTCTAGGTAAACATATATATATATATAATACTAATATTCTTAATCCCTAAACCCATGATGCATAAACCTAGGGGTGACAATTCGTGTCACGTTCGGGTTCATGTCGTGTTAGAGCCGTATGATTTTTTTCTTCCCCGACCGAACACGACCCGTGACACGAACTGAAATCACCGCGACACGAAATTGACCCGTAACACGAATTGACATGAAAAACACGAAATTGACCCGAATTTGACCCGTAACATTGACATGAAAAAAACGAGTCCAACCCGAACACGATGCTTTTTTTTTTCGTGTCATTTTTTCCAACCCAACACAACCCGCCCCTTATTTTTCCTAACCGAACATACGAAATTCGTGTCGTTTTCGAGTCGTGTCGTCGTGTCACGCATATTGCCACCCCTAATAAAACCAGACCAAGGTTTGAACTTTTTATAATTGCTAAAAGTTTTGCATGAAAACACCAAATGAATATTGTGCACGCTCATGTGTGGGACAAGAAGTTAGGGTCAATGTTTTCGTGTAGTTTTATAAGTTCTGATTTCTAACATGTTTCTATGGATTCTCATTGCCAGTATAATGTTTGGATTCAGTTTTTATGAATTTGAATGTGTTGTGAATTTTTTATAAGAGTACCGTTAGGGATACCAATGTAATATCAACTTTTTCAGTACCAATCGCATGTTATTTTTTATTATAAATGCAATCAATTGATGTGGTAATACTTTAAATACATAAAATAAAATAATGCCAACTTATATACCATATAGATAGGTATTCAAAAGTTGAGATTACAGTTAGTGTCTCTAATTTTTTTTTTTATTTATAAATAAGTGGATGATTTACGAATTTTTTTTAAGGTTTAGTGAAGAACTATTCTTTATATATCATTATGTTGACAAAAATGATAATTACTATTCAATTCATCTAGGTGAATGTAGAATGTATATTTCGTCACTAATGTTAGTAATTGTCAAACTTTTGATAACATTTTGTATTAAAAAGGTCTAAGCTTAGTTTAAAATTGGAATTTTCGCTTTTTCGAGTTTACAAGTTGATGAATTACATATAGTTTGAAAAATGTTCCTTTTAATGAGGTATGTATATATCACATAAGCTCGTTTAAGAAATATGTCGCGTTAGTTTTCATATGGATGTGTTTGGATTGACAAAAAAACTTAAACCTCAACTTGACACAATCATAACTTATTAATACTATATATCACTCTAGACTCATTTACACCTGTTTATAACGATAAATATTGACACATGCTTTTATCATTACGATTTAATACCCAATCAAAATATTCCAAAACAATAGTGCTTAGGTTAGCATCTTTCTTCTCTTGTTTGTTTAGCTTCAAAATCAGGCTTAGATTAGGTAGAACCAACCAAAGAAAAGAATATTCTAAAAATGAACCATGCATTAACCAGCCCAAGGTTTGAACCAAAAACCATCTGCTTCTCGAACCGGCCTCACACGCTCACACGTGCCAATCACATTTCCCAAAACCACACACACCCATTCGTCTCTATATATCCTGCTCAAACTTTCCCACTCCTAGTTATTGTCTTAAAAAAAAAAAAAAAATCAGTCTTTGAAGTTTTCTTTCTTGTCTTTGTCCTTGTAAGTTCCAAGGTTCCGATCTTTAATTCCTTCCGTTTATATCTCTCTGATTCTCGATCTGGGTATTTTTAATTTCTCACTATTTTTGGATTTTTTTTTTTCAAAAATAGGAAAAATTGTTATCAATGGCGACCAAGAGGAGCGTGGGAACTCTCAAGGAGGCGGAGCTGAAGGGCAAGAGGGTGTTGGTGAGGGTGGATTTGAACGTTCCGTTGGACGACAACCTTAACATCACCGACGACACCAGAGTACGCGCCGCCATCCCCACCATCCAGTACTTGATCGGCTATGGTGCCAAAGTCATCCTCTGCAGTCACTTGGTGAGGTCTTTTCTTCCATCTTTGTCACTGTCGTTTTGATGGGTTTTTGCAATTTTTTCATTGTCGTATTTATGGGCTTTCCTTGATTACGTGTGATTATGATTTGCCATTCGTATGCTTTTGGTTAGTGTTGAAATGTTTTTTGCTCTCTTATGTTGATGATTCAGTGTTTTGTGTTATTTTTTAGAGGTGAAAGTTTGGAGAATCTGTTTGATCCGTGTAGATCAGTTTTATAGGTCACCACACAAATTTACTTTCTTGTTTTCTTCATCAATTCTAAATCTTAGCATGTCAATTGATAGTTTTTTTTTTTTTTTTAATTTTTTAAATTTTTTTATACTGTTTGTAACGACGTTTTCTTGTTCCCATAATCAAATTTTCAACAGCAACTAGTAATGATGGCTACATTTTTTTCATTTTTTCCTTTTATGGGTGCTTCAGCTTTTCTTGGCAATTGAAATGCTTTGTGATAGAATCTGTTTCTTGAAGTCATTTTATTATTTTGATTTTCTTTTCATAAGTTTTATAGTAATGCTAGGGACATCAATTACAATTCAACTTTTTGAGTACCAACTCATGTATCATATTTTCATTGACAAATGCAATTAATTGATGTCGTAATATTTTAAACACTTACCAATGAAAATATGACAACCCATATGCCACATGGGTTGGTATTCAAAAGTTTTGTTGGGATTAGAGTTGGTGTTCCTAACATTTATTTAAGTTTTATTGTTCTTATTTATATGTTGCGGACTTGTTTGTTGTCGATATGTTTACTTTTGAATTTTTCTACAATTTGACATTTTATATACCTTAATCCAGAAAAAAAGATTGCTTAACATATGAAACTGTTTAC
>CM046366.1:2299086-2387031 GCA_025413025.1 Ficus hispida
GAGCCTTTCTGCTTTTCTTATTGTTTGCTTAAACAGGTCATCAAGGCTGATGACTGCATTGGCCCGGAGGTAGAAAAGTTGGTGGCTTCACTTCCTGAGGGTGGTGTTCTTCTTCTTGAAAATGTGAGGTTTTACAAGGAGGAAGAGAAGAACGAGCCCGAGTTTTGCCAAGAAGCTTGCATCATTAGCAGATCTTTACGTCAATGATGCATTCGGTACTGCACACAGAGCTCATGCATCAACCGAGGGTGTCACAAAGTTCTTGAACCATCTGTGGCCGATTTCTTTTACAGAAGGTGGGGACTTAAAAGTTCTCATCTTTTGTATATAAAAGCATTGACCTTTAATTGTTGTAATTAGCTTCGTTTGTCCTTTTACCTTTTCAATTAAATATTGATCATGTTTTTACCATTTGGTTTTTAGGAGCTTGACTACCTTGTTGGAGCGGTATCAAACCCGAAGAGACCCTTCGCAGCCATAGTTGGTGGGTCGAAAGTCTCATCCAAGATTGGAGTGATTGAATCACTCCTTGAGAAGGTTGACATCCTGCTTCTTGGTGGAGGAATGATCTTCACATTTTACAAGGCACAGGGTCTCTCTGTGGGTTCATCTCTGGTCGAGGAAGATAAATTGGATCTTGCTACATCACTCCTTGGGAAGGCCAAGGCTAAGGGTGTGTCACTTTTGCTGCCCTCAGATGTTGTTATTGCCGACAAGTTTGCCCCTGATGCAAACAGCCAGGTTTGTTCTCTGAGCTCCCTCACATTTATTATTCCTCCTCAGTTTTGTTGACATCATGCCAACTCCCAAAATCAGTATTTATATCAAAATTTTGCATTCTGAAAATATTTGGCATTTCGTGAGCTAGTAAGGAATTAAACATTGTTTATGTCACTTCAGATTGTACCAGCATCTGCCATTCCTGATGGATGGATGGGATTGGATATTGGTCCAGATTCTATCAAGACATTCAACGAGGCACTTGACACTACTCAAACCATCATCTGGAACGGACCGATGGGTGTGTTTGAGTTTGACAAGTTCGCAGTTGGAACCGAGGTAAGCAAGAATTATTTGCTTGCAGCACTCATTTTCGTGTGTGTGCATATATATTTTTGGCGTCAAAACTGTGCACTCCACAAATATGTTTTGTTATTTGTATCACAATATCAACCCACTTTTCGTCTAAGTAACAAAAGTTACTCACGACGAGGTAGTGGACGTACAAAAAATGACACAATCTTTCTACAAATAAGTCCTCAATGTTTGAAATTTTCAAAAGTTCTTCAGTTTGAAATTTCGATTATCTCATTAATCAAAGATGTATTGACCTGAATTTTTTAACCTCTGCCTGCAGGCTGTTGCCAAGAAGCTAGCTGAACTTAGCGGCAAGGGAGTGACTACAATCATTGGAGGTGGAGATTCGGTTGCAGCTGTAGAGAAAGTAGGAGTAGCTAGTGTGATGAGCCACATTTCAACTGGTGGTGGTGCCAGTTTGGAGTTGTTGGAAGGCAAAGAACTTCCCGGAGTGCTTGCCCTCGACGAAGCCATACCAGTCGCCGTGTGAGACAATCTTAATTTTATTCACCCCCCCCTCCATTCTTGAATATCAAATCTGAGTTTGTAAGAAAATGCGGTAGGGAGATTTGCCTTCTTTGATGTAAATGCTAAAAACGTTGCCTTTGATTCCCGTCCCTCCCCAACCCTTCTTTCTATATAATAACTCCTACAAGAGACTGTAGAGTTACAAGGAGAGTTTATTCAATCCAATAAACGTTTTTTTTTTTTTACATGGTTCAAGCACAATGCTTTAATTCTTCACTTCCAATTTTATATTGTATTTGTAGTTATTTTTAAAACTTAGTTATCACACGTTAGAAGCAAGTGTTGAATTACCGTGAAGCCAAATCTGCACCCGTGGGTCTCTCTTATGCAAAGTCTATGGTTTTTTGAGGAGCATAATCAAGTGATCCACTGAACAGGCTCGTTCGAGTCATTTCTTTGAAAGAAGTTGGTCCTCAAGATTTTCAACTCAAATATTATTGTATATGTTGGAGAGGGACATTTTTCTGAAAAGTCGATCATGAGGTGTAAAAATTATAAGCCACAAAATTGAGAGGCCTTAATTGATCTTGAGACCGACTCCTTTATGAAAAAAATTGGTTAATGACCTTACAAGTTCTTGTTAATGAAAAATCATAACCAGTCCTTTCTTTCCATTCCAAACATTTGTTTTCTGGTTCAGGCGGTTCTTGTGATGTGGACGGTGGAAAAGGCTTTGTTATTCAATAAGGAACATTAAACCCAACTGAGATCTTGAACCACAAAATTAAAATATTAAAATAATGAAAGAAAACCAGTTGCAATAAAAATAAAAAATAAAAAAGAAAATAAAAAGAATGGAGAAAATAAAAGTCCTCTCTCTCCTCTCCTCAAATACATGAGATAAGATGAGATGCTCTATGCTTGAAGAGATTCTCTTTTTTCCCTTGTTCCTTTGTCACTTCTCTTTTATATGGTAGGTCATGACTTTAATCTACAAATTTTTACCGTTATTATGCAAGTTCAACACCCTAAAAGAGCCAAAGTCAAACCATCTTTTTTTTTAATATTTATTTGATTGAGAAAAGGATTATTGAACACGTAAGAGTTTCAAGAAGATCCATGCTTGCCTATATGTTCCTCCTTTTTTTTTTTTTTTTTTTTCCTTCCGTTGCACAGTCCCTATAAATTCTAATGATAGAAAAAGAAATAGTTGCAATAAAAATCGAGAATATCAAATAAAATATCTCCTATACTCAAACACGTGGGATGGTATACGCTTAAAGAAACTTTTATTATTATTCTTATTAATCTTTGACAGAGTAGGTAGTGATTCAATATATATGTTGTTACTAGCAAGTTCCACTCCCTACAAGCTCTAAAGTCAACCTATCTTACATTAACAATCATTTGATTAAAAAAAAAAAATTCTAACGAACAAATCGGAGTTTCAGCAAGTTCAATGCATAATGCATAAACAAATATAATCGATATTCATTTTAACAATAATACTGTGGGTAAATATAATCCATATATTTATACCTATTGTACTAAAATCATCAATTTTAATATTAAAACGGATAAAATTATAAAAAAAATTCAATATCTCTTTCTCTAATTTTCTTGCATAAAATATATAGAAAACAAAAATAGACTGAAAAAATAAGATTGCATCACATCAATATTATAAATTTAATATCTTTTATATTTATACCTATTATTTAATATTAAAATAGATAAAATTCTAAGAAAATATTCAATATCTCGTCCCCTAATTTTCTCGCATAAAAATATATAGAAAAATGGATGAAAAAAAAATGGTGCACCACATGAGTGTAAGCCCCGTTCAGGTAGTCCAACGGACCAAGTGAATAACTGTTTAAAGTCGGCCAATTTACTCCGGGCTGGGAGTCCGTGGGCTCCACACTCGTCGCAGCCTGTTCACCAGTCGATGAACGGGACCCCCAAAGCCATTAGAGCTCTCCTGTTTTCAGGGCCGCATCTCTGCGGAAGTGGGCCCGGGGACTTTCCTGGGTTAAAATCTACGGGACGTAGAACCATAGCCCGCTCACTTCATCATGTGGTGCTGTAACCACGCGGTTCTTTATTCTCTGTTAAAACTACTCAGTGGAGGCCATGCGGAAGCGATGTGGGACAAAAAGATGCGCTGAAAAACGACAACATAACAATGTACCATGGCACTCATGAAACGACAACAAGAGAAACGGCAATGCAAATAACGGCCACAAACTTGATTAACGACTTCACACCATGCATAATAGTATTACACTTTAATCTTTTGAGAAAATTTGCCAATTAGCCACCCTTTTTCTACCAGTATTGCAAAAATTCCTTCGCGACCAATATTTAATGATCCGTGACTCCCTTTAATATAATAATGTTCGTTTTAGACATTACGCCTATATGATTTTATTATTGGGCTTAACCCCAATATGTCTCGTACCATTATTTATAAATCAATCACATATTTTTATTTCAATAATGTGAAATTACATAATTGACTTATTTTATTGTAGAGAATGATGACTATCATAAACATAATGGAAATTTTAGTTTCATTTTTTTTGTTACAGTAGGTTAGTATCAAATTTTTTGTGTTATGTTAATGTAATAGTCTTTAATTTTTTTTTTGTACTTGCTTTTTAATTCAGTCTTTAATCAGCTTAAAAATAAGGCTGAGTCTAGGTAAAACATATATATATATATATAAATACTAATATTCTTAATCCCTAAACCATGATGCATAAAACCTAGGGGTGGCAATTCGTGTCACGTATCGGGTTCATGTCGTGTTAGAGCCGTATTGATTTTTTTCTTCTCCGACCCGAACACGACCCGTGACACGAACTGAAATTCACCCGCGACACGAAATTGACCCGCAACACGAAATTGACATGAAAAAAACACGAAATTGACACGAAATTTGACCCGAAATTGACATGAAAAAAACGAGTCCAACCCGAACACGATGCTTTTTTTTTTCGTGTCAATTTTTTCCAACCCAAACACAACCCGCCCCTTATTTTTCCTAACCCGAACATACGAAATTCGTGTCGTTTTCGAGTCGTATCACGACGCATATTGCCACCCCTAATAAAACCAGACCAAGGTTTGAACTTTTATAATTGCTAAAAGTTTTGCATGAAAACACCAAATGAATATTGTGCACGCTCATGTGTGGGACAAGAAGTTAGGGTCAATGTTTTCGTGTAGTTTTTATAAATTCTGATTTCTGAACATGTTTCTATGGATTCTCAATTGCCAGTATAATGTTTGGATTCAGTTTTTATGAATTTGAATGTGTTGTGAATTTTTTATAAGAGTACCGTTAGGGATACCAACTGTAATATCAACTTTTTCAGTACCAACTCGCATGTTATATTTTTATTATAAATGCAATCAATTGATGTGGTAATACTTTAAATACATAAAATAAAATAATGCCAACTTATATACCATATAGATAGGTATTCAAAAGTTGAGATTACAGTTAGTGTCTCTAATTTTTTTTTTATTTATAAATAAGTGGATGATTTACGAATTTTTTTTAAGGTTTAGTGAAGAACTATTCTTTATATATCATTATGTTGACAAAAATGATAATTACTATTCAATTCATCTAGGTGAATGTAGAATGTATATTTCGTCACTAATGTTAGTAATTGTCAAACTTTTGATAACATTTTGTATTAAAAAGGTCTAAGCTTAGTTTAAAATTGGAATTTTCGCTTTTTCGAGTTTACAAGTTGATGAATTACATATAGTTTGAAAAATGTTCCTTTTAATGAGGTATGTATATATCACATAAGCTCGTTTAAGAAATATGTCGCGTTAGTTTTCATATGGATGTGTTTGGATTGACAAAAAAACTTAAACCTCAACTTGACACAATCATAACTTATTAATACTATATATCACTCTAGACTCATTTACACCTGTTTATAACGATAAATATTGACACATGCTTTTATCATTACGATTTAATACCCAATCAAAATATTCCAAAACAATAGTGCTTAGGTTAGCATCTTTCTTCTCTTGTTTGTTTAGCTTCAAAATCAGGCTTAGATTAGGTAGAACCAACCAATCGAAAGAACCAAGAAAAGAATATTCTAAAAATGAACCATGCATTAACCAGCCCAAGGTTTGAACCAAAAACCATCTGCTTCTCGAACCGGCCTCACACGCTCACACGTGCCAATCACATTTCCCAAAACCACACACACCCATTCGTCTCTATATATCCTGCTCAAACTTTCCCACTCCTAGTTATTGTCTTAAAAAAAAAAAAAAATCAGTCTTTGAAGTTTTCTTTCTTGTCTTTGTCCTTGTAAGTTCCAAGGTTCCGATCTTTAATTCCTTCCGTTTATATCTCTCTGATTCTCGATCTGGGTATTTTTAATTTCTCACTATTTTTGGATTTTTTTTTTCAAAAATAGGAAAAATTGTTATCAATGGCGACCAAGAGGAGCGTGGGAACTCTCAAGGAGGCGGAGCTGAAGGGCAAGAGGGTGTTGGTGAGGGTGGATTTGAACGTTCCGTTGGACGACAACCTTAACATCACCGACGACACCAGAGTACGCGCCGCCATCCCCACCATCCAGTACTTGATCGGCTATGGTGCCAAAGTCATCCTCTGCAGTCACTTGGTGAGGTCTTTTCTTCCATCTTTGTCACTGTCGTTTTGATGGGTTTTTGCAATTTTTTCATTGTCGTATTTATGGGCTTTCCTTGATTACGTGTGATTATGATTTGCCCATTCGTATGCTTTTGGTTAGTGTTGAAATGTTTTTTGCTCTCTTATGTTGATGATTCAGTGTTTTGTGTTATTTTTTAGAGGTGAAAGTTTGGAGAATCTGTTTGATCCGTGTAGATCAGTTTTATAGGTCACCACACAAATTTACTTTCTTGTTTTCTTCATCAATTCTAAATCTTAGCATGTCAATTGATAGTTTTTTTTTTTTTTTTTTAATTTTTTAAAATTTTTTTATACTGTTTGTAACGACGTTTTCTTGTTCCCATAATCAAATTTTCAACAGCAACTAGTAATGATGGCTACATTTTTTTCATTTTTTCCTTTTATGGGTGCTTCAGCTTTTCTTGGCAATTGAAATGCTTTGTGATAGAATCTGTTTCTTGAAGTCATTTTATTATTTTGATTTTCTTTTCATAAGTTTTATAGTAATGCTAGGGACATCAATTACAATCTCAACTTTTTGAGTACCAACTCATGTATCATATTTTCATTGACAAATGCAATTAATTGATGTCGTAATATTTTAAACACTTACCAATGAAAATATGACAACCCATATGCCACATGGGTTGGTATTCAAAAGTTGGTTCAAAAGTTGGGATTAGAGTTGGTGTTCCTAACATTTATTTAAGTTTTATTGTTCTTATTTATATGTTGCGGACTTGTTTGTTGTCGATATGTTTACTTTTGAATTTTTCTACAATTTGACATTTTATATACCTTAATCCAGAAAAAAAGATTGCTTAACATATGAAACTGTTTACTTATATTCAGGGACGCCCAAAGGGTGTCACACCCAAGTACAGTCTAAACCCTCTTGTGCTAAGGCTGTCTGAGCTTCTGGGATTCGAGGTCAAGATGGCGAACGACTGTATTGGCGAGGAAGTTGAGAAATTGGTTGCTGAGCTTCCGGAAGGAGGAGTTTTGCTTCTTGAGAACGTGAGGTTCTACAAGGAGGAAGAGAAGAACGGCCCTGAGTTTGCCAAGAAGCTTGCCTCTCTTGCGGATGTGTATGTTAACGATGCTTTTGGAACTGCCCACAGGGCTCACGCATCCACCGAGGGTGTGGCTAAGTACTTGAAGCCTGCTGTTGCTGGATTCCTTATGCAGAAGGTGTTTTGGCTTTAGATCTCTTTGTAGAGGCATTTTTATGGTGTTAAAACTTTGTGTTAATCTTTGATGTATTTTGTGGTTTTAGGAACTTGACTACCTTGTTGGAGCCGTGTCTAATCCCAAGAGGCCATTCGCTGCCATTGTTGGGGGTTCAAAGGTGTCGACCAAGATCGGAGTAATCGAGTCCTTGTTGGAGAAGGTGAACCTTCTCTTCTTGGGTGGAGGAATGATCTTCACTTTCTACAAGGCCCAAGGCTATTCCGTTGGATCTTCCCTTGTGGAGGAGGACAAGCTTGACCTTGCCACTTCGCTTCTCGAGAAGGCCAAGGCTAAAGGAGTGTCCATTCTGCTCCCAACAGATGTGGTCATTGCAGACAAGTTTGCTCCTGATGCTAACAGCAAGGTTAGTATATTTGCTTTGCTCTATTGCATTTTTAAGCATATTAAAGTTAACGATGTGGGTGAAATATTCTAATCGAGGAAAATGTTCATCATGGTCCATATTTTTTTGGATGTTTTGCCATTATGCAATAGCTGAACAAAATTTAATGGTTTATGCCATGAGTTGAGTGATTTTTTGATAGTTTATGAAGATCTTAAGAAGCACCGATATGTGTGTATGCAGGTTGTGCCAGCATCCGCCATTCCAGATGGCTGGATGGGATTGGACATTGGACCAGATTCCATCAAAACATTCAGCGAAGCTCTTGACACCACGCAGACCGTCATCTGGAACGGACCCATGGGAGTTTTTGAGTTCGAGAAGTTTGCTGCTGGAACTGAGGTACCTAAAAAGCTTTCTTTTTTAGTTTCAAGTGCATTCATTTTGCCTGAATGTGGACAACTTTCATGTAATCAAATATGTTGTGTTTTTCCTATTTGCAGGCCATTGCCAGGAAGCTGGCTGAGCTCACTGGCAAGGGAGTGACAACAATCATTGGAGGAGGTGATTCGGTTGCTGCAGTGGAGAAGGTCGGGCTTGCTGACAAGATGAGCCACATCTCAACCGGAGGTGGTGCCAGCTTAGAGCTTCTTGAGGGAAAGCAACTCCCCGGAGTGATCGCCCTGGATGATGCTTAAGTCTTTTGTCCATTCCCAATTTTCCTTTTTTTCGTGCAATTTTATGTTTGTTACATTGGTTGGTTTTTCAACCGAGAGATAATTCTTCCGATAGAGCTTTGATCCTGTAGAGGCTATATAGGGTAGATTCTGAATAAGTGCAATGAACTTGTCCTCTTGTTTTGTGCAATTTAGACAACACTATTGGAGTGTTTGAAAAGCTTTTACGGTTTAACCTCGACGCATCACAAGGGGCACATAGGTTTTGCCCGACTATACTAAAAAGGCCGCACTGCAGACGTCCTTTGAATGGAAAGAAGATAAGAAAAGAGAAGATCAAAGTCGAGTGTGAAGACGATAACTATTCCATTTCGGTTATAGTCAGTTTACCGCATCGGCGCTTGCTCGTTACGGCTCTATCAGGCTGTAAACACTTTCGTTTGGACACCCAAAACGAAATAGTTGCCGTCAGCGGTATTAATCCAAGCCACGGTATTAATCCAAACGTATTCACCACCCGTGTCAGCTATGGTGGTTTTTGCCCTAAATCAATTTGGCTTGACGACTGTTTTTAGTTTGTTAATAAGCAGAGGGAATGAATAAATAATTATTCTTCATATCTGTTAAAGGCTAACTTACATCAATAAGTTAAAGAATCTAAATCTGAGTTTAAGATGGTGTTTAGTTATTAATTCACTATAATTAAAAAATATTCTAGATTCTTTTTTGAATTTGAAATTGACTATTATTTTCTCTGTTAATTGATTCACAATTCCAGTTTGAACTAAAAGAAGTTCAAAATTTTCAATCCCAACTTATTTACTTAACAACACCCAACAAAATTGTTTCATTCCTTAGATTTCGTTGCCTAGAAATCAAAAACAATTGCCAAGATGCGTTTAATTGTGACCATTTAAATTTAGTCGAGAATTTAATGTATGTATCAAGAAGATCATATGAGCAGTGAAAGTCATGGTATGTCAATATACAAGCATTATTTGTATTTATGTACTAGATGGACACGTACATAAAGGGGAGTAACTAAAGTATCGGTCAGAATGCAAAATCAATTAGTAAAGCATCCTTAACAAATTATTGATTATTTGGATTATAGGTCTGAAAAGTGAATTTAATAGCCTGTTTGGTGTAAAGTTGAGTTTGAGTTGAGTTGAAATTTTTAATTTGAATAGTAATTTTTGTTGACTTTTTCAGAAAAGACAAAAAACTTTTTCAGAAAAGACAAAAAACATTATGAAAAAAGTAAATTTAGTTTGAGTGGAATGGAGAATCAAACTTACCTAAATACTAAAATCAAATTTTTATAAGACAAAATACTGCAGAATTTTTTTTTTAAATAATATCCAAAAACAATATAATACAAATGGCCACAAAGTCATTAAGTAATGCATGAAAAGATGTTTGTTGAGAAACGACAAAATATATGAAATTTTTTTTTTCAAATTTTGAAAAAAAAGTTATTTGGGCTCCATCTCCATATGATAAAACACCATATGGATTTTAAAATCCCAACTTTAAATCAAATTTTTTTCTTTTTCATTTTCAAAAAATTTAAACTTTAAAAATCTATAATTTTCTCATTTCAAATCGAAGTGAGATGATTTTGTATCAAAATACTCGTGAAACAAGATGAACAAGAGAATATCCATTTTACACACACATATATATATATATTTTGAACACATTTTAAATTTTTATACTATTTTCTATATCACGAAACTTTTTTAAAAGTTTTCTTTCGAAACACACATTTTTAACTTAACTTTCAAAACACTATCTCCTGATGTCACCCCAAATTGGCCCTTAGTGAAACACTACATAGCATTAAGTGTAATTTTTTTATTCTCGCCTAAAACATGAGTGCTTTTACCTAATTGTAATAGCATGCAGTGAAAACGGTAATATGATTGAAAAATAAAGTAAAATAATATAAATGGGGATCATTTATTTCTTTTTTTAGTGTTTACTTATCTGTTACTGAAATGGAAACAATCTCACTCACTTTCTAATGTTTATTCTTCATATTAACTTTGTCAATGTAATCACCAAAATTTGTTTTACATAATCAAATAATTATTGACACATGAAAACTTATGAATAATATATAGTTGAATTTGATGTTCATTTCATTGAAATCAATATCAAGAAGATATAAAGATTGACTTTCTAATTTTTTAATCCTTTATATTATATGAGATATACTAAATTCTCATTTTTTAAATTTTATAAATAAATACATAATTAAATAGAAAAGAGAAAAATTACTCACTTTCCTTTTCTTTTTCATCCGGAAATAAATGCACCCGAGTACCTTTAGCTTGGTAATGAGTGAAAATGACGTGCTAAGCAGTGAGCACCCGGTGCCTGAGAAGTCACTTTGAAAAAAATAAAAATAAAAACCTTCTAGAAAATAATATAGGAAATAAAAAAAGGTTGAAATTGGAAATTAGAAAAATTATGGGCATTAGTGGAAATATGTGATGGACTAAACGTTGTCGTTTAAGCTTTCTAAAATCCAAGTGAGTGCTCCCTTTTTTCCCTCGTTCGTCCCACACTCTCAGGCGCCCAAACTCGACTCCTCCTCTAATCTCTTTCTTGTCTCTTCTTCTTCAGCAATTTCTTTTCAAGGTTTTACTTTTTGGCTCCAACAATAAGATTTCTAGGGTTTTGCAAACGTTTTTTTTTTTTTTTGTAATTAGTTTTTATATTTTGGTAATTGTAATTTTGATGCTAAAATTCGAAATTTTCTCTCTTTCTCGGTGCCTGTTCATACTGCTCGGTTTTCCTTGAAGTTTTTTCTGTTCCAATCATGTACGGAGGAGGTGAGTACTGTTAAATTCCCAGTTTCATCAAATTCTTCTCACAAATTTCCGTTTCTAAATTTATTTTAATTTAAATTTTTTTGGGGGTATTTTAGACGAAGTTTCAGCTATAGTGCTTGATCTGGGTTCTCACACATGCAAAGCTGGTTATGCTGGGGAAGATGCTCCGAAGGCCGTCTTTCCATCTGTAAGTCTTCTTCTTCTTCTTCTTTTTTTTTTTTTTTTTTTTTCTTTCTAGAGACCCTTTTACTTGTTAAAGTTTTGACCTTTAGCAGCTCTATTTTGATAATGTGAGTTATTATTTTCTCTAGCTTTGTATGTGTATAGACAGAAATGTGAAATTCAAAGTGCTGGGTTTTGTTTGGCCGCTCTTTCCTAAGGAAGTAGCTCGGTTTCGGCAATGTGACTCATATTTTTCTTTAGCTTTGTATGTTTTCATATTCTGAAATTTACAATGATGGGTTTTGTGGCTCTTTCCGAAGTTGTCGTGTTTCTTAGATGGTGAATCGAATCGTGTAGTAAAGTTTACCTTTATGTTATTTTCAATATCGCCGGCTTGGTGATTGCAAATGGCATGAAAAGTTAGTTGCTACAACGGATAAATACAATACAAGTGGAATTTCTATTGCTAGTTTTTTCTTTTTCTTTTTTTTTTTCCGCGCTAAATCTTGTAATTCCATGTGTGTATCAGAGAGAGTTGGAAAAGAAACACTATTTAAGTTGAGACTAATAAGGAAGTTCGAGGCTTGGTGGACATGATGTCTACCCAAAACAAGAAAGGAAGAGAAAAGAAGATTTCGATGGAACAAATTAAATTATGGTGAACTACACCAATGATTGCTGCTATTTCAATGTGTTTGACTCAAAATTTTACACCGTCGAAGTGAACTTTTTGAGCTCAACATTGAAGCTGTGGAAATTTTCTTTTTCCTATTTTATATTGGCAGCCTGAAAAATCTGGCTGCACAATAAGAAACACTTATTTTAGAGTTCCAGACATTGGTTCTGGTAAATTCTCTTTATGAAAAGATTGCTGTTTTGGTTTTTTTTGTTTTGAGCTTTTGTTCTGTTTGAACTATTATAATTGGGGCATGTATGTGAATACAAAGCTAATATGGACCTATTTTTAATAATCTAAGGTGGTTGGATCTATTGATCAAATGGAAGTTGATGACTCTGCAAATGCTGAAAAGAACTCTGGGTCTGCCTTAGAATCTAAAAATAATGCTGAGAAACCCAAGGGCAATCGGAAACTATATGTAGGGTCCCAAAATTTAGGATTTCGCCGGGATCATATGGAGGTCAGTTTGTAGTCTTCATTTATTTACCTTTATTCCCCTTTTGCGTGCTTGCAATTTTTTCCTTGTTCTGTGGTCTTTACCATAGTTTCCTGTTATATCAGGTGCTGTCACCTTTGAAGGATGGAATTGTTGCCGACTGGGATCTTGTTGACAGCATATGGGACCATGCTTTCAGGTTACTACCGACTCTTATATGGTGTTTATTATGGAGCATTTTTTTTCTTCTTCTTTTTCCCCCGATCAGGTGATTTGGAGTTAGATGTGGGGTTGATCTGGAAAACCATCATAGTTTGTGGTTAAAAACTATATTCATTTTCTTTTGGTGTGACTTCTATGTGTTTCATCATCATGGTTCCTCTCTTTCGGTGACAATTAACATACTAACATAGAGGGTCAATCTTTTTCAGATTGATCTGACAATAGGTTCGCAAGTTTGCCTATATTCTCGTGTAAATGATTGAACTTTGAATTACTAGAGTGGTAGCATCATGCAGCTTTAGTTTGGTTCTGAAGTATCTGAGCTTTATGGAATATTCCGTGAATGCTTTGTCAGCCCCAACTGAAAAAATAAAATGAAGAATCTATTTGTCCACTTAATAATTTGTTCTTTTCCAAGTGTTTGAATTTTTATTTTTTTTCCTTTCCAGGGAGTGTCTGCTGATTGATCCCAAAGAGCACCCAATGCTACTTGCTGAACCATCTTCTAACACTCAACAACAAAGAGAAAGGTGATCCGACTCTTTAACTTTTCTTTTGCTCATATACGTTTGTTAGAGTTTAGTTTTTATATAATCTAAAGGAATTGGTTTTGTATCTGACAGGGCAGCAGAGCTAATGTTTGAAAAATACAAGGTTCCTGCCTTGTTTTTGGCGAAGAATGCTGTATGCCATTACTCTGACCATCCCTTGATTTCAATTTTTAGTACTTGGCACATTTGGAGTTTTTTTTTTTTTTGCTCTCGTTTTAAACAATTTATTTGGTCACTAACTAGGATCTTTTTCTGGTCCAGGTTTTGACATCTTTTGCATCAGGACGTGCTACGTCATTAGTTGTTGATAGGTAGGATGTTACATGATTTTGACCGTCTATGATTGTTTCAACGCCTACTTTTATTGGATTACTATGAGTTTGTCTTACAATCCTTTATAAGTTTGATGAGTTTTCCTTCTTTCATCTTTTAGTTATCTATTTCTTCTCCTCATTTATTTTTCGGTCATGAGTGCAATACTAATGCAAGTTGTCACCTGCAATCACAAATTTTTCTAGTGGTGGAGGCTCAACTACAGTTGCTCCAGTTCATGATGGATATGTTCTTCAAAAGGTATTTCTTGCTTGTGAATTTCCATTTTATGGGCATCTGTGAGATTTTATAAGTAGTAGGAGGTATACCTTGTATCAGTCATGTTTATTAAAAAAATTAAATTAGTTGAGCAATGAAAATCATTCTTCCCAAACATTGATATGTCTTGTTCCTTCTGAATATTCCCGTTGCATTTTTAATGACAGGCTGTAATATCTTCTCCTGTTGGAGGAGAATTTCTTACTGATTGCTTGATTAAAAGTTTGGAGAGCAAAGGGATTACGGTAAGTGATTCCCTCAAGGGGAATGAGTTGCTTTATTTTGTTAGTTTCCGACTTTCTTCATTTATTTGTGTGCAACTTTTTTTCTAATGCATTTCTTATAGATTAAACCTAGATACGCTTTCAAGAGAAAGGAAATACGACCCAGGGAGTTTCAGGTATTCCATATACATTTTTAATATTAGATATATTAGTTTATTAGAGTTCTGTGCAGATAGTTCTTTTATCTTTTACTTCATTGTTCTCTGATCTTCCTATTTTTATGCTTATTTAACTGATTGTCACAGACGGTTGACGTTGAGTTTCCATATACAACAGAAAGCTACAAACTTTATTCTCAGGTCCGTGAGTGATGACAATATTTCTTAGTGGTCATTTTATTTCTATAATTTTGCTCAGTTTTCCTTTTAAACAGAGGGTTATTGCTAGTGATATCAAGGAATGCGTGTGCCGAGCCCCGGATACTCCATATGATGGTTTGTATTCTCCCATCTGCTTTATATTTATTTTTGGGGGGGGTGTGTTGGGGGGGGGGGGGTGTTCTTATTTTACTGTTAATGGTTGTTTTCACTTGCACATTTCTATTATTCCATGCATTTCCTTGCCAATTTTGTCCATATTAGGACATTTTGTATCCCAGACAGGAAAGTTTATCATACTGAAATTCTAATAGTTCTTTTGTTTGGCCGCAGAAACCGCATATTCAAATATTCCAATGACCCCATATGAGCTTCCAGATGGCCAGTAAGTCCTATTATATTCTGAGGGGAAAAAAAAAAAAAAAACGTTACCGGTTTAATGTTTCTGGTTTTATTTTGCATTTTTTGAATTGCTGGATTACTTTTTATGTTACCAATTTTTGTGTATGAATTCTGACTTGCGTGTGAAATTCTGTTTTACTTTTTATGGATAATGCAGGACAATTGAAATTGGAGCTGATAGATTCAAGATACCTGACGTGCTGTTTAACCCATCCCTCGCTCTGGTGCTGGTCTTAAATCTACTATATTACTGTTTTTCCTATATATATATATATATATTTTTTTTTTTTCCTGGAAGTTTTGCCTTCTTTTCTCTTCTCCAATGAATCAAGTTTTGTGTTTAATGTATATGCCAGACGATTCCTGGCATGGAAAGTTTTGCAGAAACTTCTTCTGTTCGTGGGTTGCCACAAATGGTAAATTCGACAACTCGTTTTTAATTGTTTGTGAAAGTTTAACCTTTTAAAATGTCATTGTTGATTTATTTTTCCCCTTTGCTTGTCAGGTTATAGAGAGTATCAATAAGTGTGATGTGGATATTCGTAGAGAGCTATTCAGTAGCATATTGGTAAAGCTGACCTAAAATATTTTCATGAATTTTCTTGCACACATAAAATCTTCAGCAGCTGCTATATGGAACAGATTTGACATAACTGTTTTCTCTTCTCTAAAGCTTGCTGGTGGTACAGCCTCAATGCAACAGTTGAAAGAACGCCTTGAGAAAGATTTGCTAGAGGTATTCTGTTCGGCCAAGTACCATCTTCTATCCCTTCAAGCGTATAGATGCTGATTTTGGTTGTTCATTCATTAACCTTCGTAACTGTTTTTAGCACGACTCATAATAAGCATCAAGTACCATACATGGCATATTTTGTTTACCGTATCATCCTGATCCTACTTTTTTGGTTAAGTACCATTTTCATGGAGGGTGATTATCTTATGTTGTAGAGCTCTTATCATATGATTTTAAAAAATCATATATCTAGTTAATGTTAGAACTGCTTACTATATATACGTTAATCTCAAATAGAAAATACTGAAGCATTATTATTCAATGCTTAGGAATCTCCGCAAGCTGCTAGAGTTAAAGTCTTGGCAAGTGGAAATGCAACAGAAAGGCGATTTAGGTAAGATATAATTTCTTTACTCTTCCTTTAAAGTTTTAAGCACTATTTTCTCGTGCCTGTCTTTCTCTGCCTCTCATTTTTATTATGAACCCTAAAAAGAAAGGATTTGAAAATGCGTTCATTCAATTTCTACTTTCCACAACTCATGTTGACATTCTTTGTTTGCAGTGTTTGGATAGGTGGGAGTATATTAGCTTCTCTTGGTTCGTTCCAGCAAATGTGGTTCTCCAAGTCTGAGTAAGTTCTTGTTATCACACTGGTTTTGGACTGGCCTATAGATCATGTTTTGAAGATGTTTGATGTGATAACAAACATTTTTGAAGCTCTCATAATGACGGATTTATGTGTACTTAACAGGTATGAAGAGCATGGGGCTTCGTACATTCAGAGAAAATGCCCTTAAGATGGAATGCAAGGTATCTTTTCGTGGATGAGACGATTTTGCTCATGGCCCGCATCTATATTTCTGGAATGTTCGTTCATAACTAAAGGCGTGTAATTAGTATTCTAATTTGTAGCCTCTAACGAAATAAACATTATTAACATCGAGTTTCAAGTCTACCGTGTACTTCACGCTAAACTTTGCGAGAATTTGTTGAGGCTGCTCGTTCAAAGCTAGTGCAGTATTAGAGAGATGAGATTGTTCTAATTTACACCTTTGCCATAGTTGTTTCGAAAATATACAGCTTCATTGTCTTATGTTGTAGCAAACTTTTTGCACATCTAGTACGGTTTACTGTCCTCTAGTTCTGGACATATTTTGGCACTCGTTTCATAGAGTAATTTGTTAAATAGGGAACTGAAAATTTCTAAATTGGGTCTCTCGAAAATAGAAGGGTTTCCAGATTCTAAGGCAGAGCTGATACTTTTGAAGTGTTCCCTAGGAAAAGTTTTACTCCTTTGTGAAAGCTACATGGTTTTGCTTCTTAACTGATACCAATTTAGGGGTACACAAGCAAAATAGAAGGGTTTTTTTAATTTTTTTAATTTTTAATTTTTGGTTGAAATTCCTGTTTGAAGGACAAATGGCGAGTCTTTCTCGGAGGGATATGCAAGTCTTTATTATCTAACCTCAGATAAATTCTCCTGATATGAACTTCGCTAAATCATTGACAAGGTCGTGTGTGGAGAAAAGAATTAGCTTTGTTGAAACTCGCTTTTAACGAAACTGGATGGTTAAAATGAGGCCGTTAGTTTTAGATAAGGAAGCACCTTCTGTCCGACTGGCGACTTCTATCTTCATTTCGATGATTTTAATGTGATGCTGAGCAGGGACTCCAGGGACGAATCACAGAGAAAACACGAGGAGTTATAGTCAGTTATATACATATAATACCATGAATAGTCATTTAGCATTTTATTTTTCTCGCTCTTCAATTTCCACAGACCTGTTTCACTGCCATTACTTTGTTTTCCTCTTTCATCTCATCTTCAACTTCTTTTCCCTAGCTCGATTTCTCGATACTTCTAATTAAAAGTTTGGTTACTCACCTCACCCAGATTTATTAGCTTCATTAGCCACAATAACATATTGAGGTATGTAAGCTTATGTTTATTGATAAATTGTTTCTGACATTTATAGTCTTTTTCAGTTCAAGAGATGAGTTAAATACTATATTTGTAATTTATTTTTAATGGTCCTAATATAGTTTTGAAATATATATAACAATAAAAGATTATTGCTTAAAAAAATTTGATTTTGGCACAAGTTTTAGCTCAATTTGTGTCCCCACTAAAAGTAAAAATTCTTAATTTCTAACCATTGAGTTAAATAAACTTTCTGGGATGCTTTCCAAAACTGGAGTTCGAAGTGTCAAAGGTGGATTGTGAGTGTGTGTATATATAATATATATATGGGTAAGTCTTACATGCGGCATGTCTTTGGTGCGGCAAATTTCACTTTTAGTTTATCCTTTATTATTCTCTTTTGGCTTTATTATTGTCGGGCAACCTTTCCACACAAACTACAATTAAAAGAACGAAATACTTTCTGTTTAGGAGGACTGCTTGTCCCCGTTCCCTTGTAATTGATTCTTATCCATGGAAGTTTGACTATTAACAAATAAAAAGAATGAAAGCTAGCTTTTCAATTGTAATTCCTGGTATACTTAAACGAACTCATACTACCACGTGAAAAACTTTTCATTTGTAACTTTATCAACAATTCATTATATGATCTTTTATTTTGTGAGATGATTAAAAAAAAAAAGGAGGAAGAAAAGAAAAGAAAGAAACTAAAAGTGAAAAAGCCAAAAGAGAATAATAAAGCATAAAGAAATAACTCATATTACCGAATCCTACACGCTTACTCGTGTGGTTTGTTTTTTAATACAAACCAAAACTGATAAATCCCTATAATCTGCCCGTATCTATAATTTCTTCATAATTACCAACTTAGATTACACTGTCCTCAACTATTTGCTTCCTTCTGTCGTGCTTAGACTCTTGACTTGGTCGGGTCCTATTATTATGCAAATTTTTGTACACTACAATTTCACATCCCCTAATTAAATCGGCTAGATTAGTACAAATGTCTAAAATTCTTATGTGCTTAGATTCGTTCCAATTATAAAAATGTTCCTATGCTCTGGTCATACAAAAGCATATTATCATCTTATCTACGTAATGTCATTTTAATTTGGACGTTAAATTCACTCCTAGATATGTTCAACTTGTAAGAATGTACCCCCATGGCAAGGACGCCCATGCAGTATTTATCCATGCTACTTGCATTGTTTTTTTTTTTTTTTTTTTTTTTTTTAATTTTTTATTTTATTTTATCTTATTCTAATTAATGACAGAAAAATGACACGCGTTTTAAAAAAATAAAAATAATAAACGAAAGTGCCTGGAATGGAGAGGAGGATTTAGTTGGAGATTACACTATCCCCGACTTGTCATGTCTTTCTTAAAAATTGAAGGACTTGCTCTAGACTTGGAAAGACTTGAGAAGGTCAGTTTCAGTACAAAAGCATTTGCGGAGATGCGAAGACTAAGATTGTTACAACTTAATTTTGTACAACTCACTGGAAGCTACGAACATCTTTCCAAAAATCTAAGATGGCTTTGTTGGAACGGATTCCCTTTGACTTCCATTCCAAGCCACTTTTAGCAAAGAAAACTGGTTGCAATTAATTTGAAATAGAGCAATCTCGAGCAGGTTTGGGAGGATCCTCAGGTATGATAGAATAACAATCCACAAATAAATACATGAATGAACATACATAGATAATAGGGACATCTTTATTAATCTACAAGCATGTTGCTCTCAGGTGTATTTAATATTCCTTTTTTTTTTTTTTTGGTCTTTTACAGTTGCTCAAGGAGTTGAAGATCCTCAATCTTAGTCATTCGAACAACTTAACCCAAACGCCCGATTTTTCAAATCTCCCTAACCTTAGGCAATTAATACTCAAATATTGTAAGAGATTGTCTAAGGTTCACCATTCAATTGGAAATCTTGATGAACTTGTTCTGGTAAATTTGAAAGGCTGCGAAATTCTTGAGAAGCTTCCCCAAAATTTCTACAAGTTGAAATCACTGAAAACTCTTATTCTTTCTGGATGTTCAATGTTTGATAATTTGCACGAAGATATAGGGGAGATGGTATCGTTGAAGGTTCTTCATGCAGACAACACTAGAATAAGAGAAGTACCCCCAGCAATAGGACGGTTGATAAGTCTCACAGATTTGTCTTTATGTGGCTTGGGAGCATCAGCAAGTACCACAGAGTCTTTGCGCTTTTGGTCTCATTGAATGATGTCGGGAAATCTTTCAAAACCTGTGAATCTCTTGCCTCCCTCCGTGCAAGGCTTGAAGTCCCTAACAACATTGTCTCTCATGGACTGCAATTTAACAGATGATGCATTTCCAAAGGACCTTGGCAGTTTGTCGTCTCTCGTGACTTTAAGACTAGACAGCAATAGTTTTCATAGCTTACCATCGAGTCTTAAAGGTCTTTCTAGGCTTAGAAGCCTGTCCCTGGATAACTGTGAACTTCTTCAATCAATTCTTGATCTACCAACAAATTTAAAAGCCCTTTATGCAGCGAATTGCAAAGCACTGAAGACAATGCCCAATATGTCAGAAATGTCAAAGTTGGTTATTTTGGAACGTGCAAACTGCCATGAACTTGTTGCTATACCAGGTCTGGATAAATTATTGAAGTCTCTATCACTGCAATTGCAAACTAAGAATAGTATCATTACGACTGCAGAGGAGAGCTTCTTTCAGGTACTCTCTCTTTCTCTCTCTCTCTCTTTCTACTACCACTCCTGCCATAAATATGTCTCCACTTCATTCATAAAGTTTTTGCATGTTTGCTCATACTAATCATGCTCCTCATACTATAGGAATTGACTACAACTGAATTTGGTAGTCTTTTTCTCCACGGTGATGATATTCCTGGATGGTTCACATGTATTGGCAACGGCTCTTCCATATCTTTTGAAGTGCCTCCATTGGCCGGTAGTTTGAAGGGCTGCCTAGTGCGCACGGTCTATTCATATTCTACTAAACCAACGCTCTTCTCGGCATTTCCAAGTGTTTCGGTGATCAATGAAACACAAAGGAAAAGTTTTATCTTCGATGTAATTGCATTAACCCATCATGGTGCAACTTGTGAAGGTCATCTTTGGCAGGGACTTGCCTCAAATGATGAGTTAAAGTTGAAGAGCGGTGACAAAATTGAGGTTACCTTAGATTTTGGAGAATACTATACGGTGAAGAAGATAGGGGTGTTTTTGTTATTTGGCAGTTGTGTTAGTGACCAAATGATTCACTATGATGAGCCTGGAACAAGTAGTAGTTGGTTCCACGAGGCATCTTCCAGAAATAAACAAGAGTAGTGGATGGTTCACAAGGGGGAAAAAAACATTTTGAAGATCTCAAACGCTCGGAAACTGGAATATACAAGAAATGTAAAATTCATAATTGAAGGGATTGGAGATAAGGATCAGATGATTAAGTTTGGCTAATCCATTTTGGTAATCTTCATCATAATTTGGAGCTGGTTACTATCAAAAGGAGAACTGGTGAGACTGCTGTTTTTTCTCCTTGGAAATTTCATACGTATCCTTTCTTATTATGTATTTCTTCCCTGCAGCGCAGACATATATTCTTGGATTATATTCATTTTACCCAAAACTTTACATCCAGTGCCATTTTGCCGGGTGAACTTTTAAAAACTCCCATTTTACTTTACTAAACTTTGAATCTGTCCCATTTAACACTACATTATATTTCCCGTTAAAAATAGATATAGAGGAAGCATGCGAAGACATGTGAGGGGTCGTTAAAAAATTTATGATGTGCTGAGTACTCTTCCGGCCTTTTATTATAAATAGAGAGATATATATCTAACGTCATAGAGCTCTGTCATTGGTTAGTAACAGACTGTTCTTTTATTTGAACAGATTATTGTCCAACTATATATAAGAAAGGAGAAAGTGCGTTATTGTGAGCTTTCTCCCTTCCCCCAAATTTGTTTCCCACGAATTTTTTTTTTATCCCTCGATTTTCTTTTTTTTTTGGCCATTTTTTTTTCTTTCTTTTTAATTCTTTAATCTTTTTGATCTTCTTTTATGCCTTCCGTTTTCTTTATTTTATTTTCGTGTCCTTTGTTTTTTTTTTTCCACTTTGGTCCTTTGTTATTATTTTTGTTATTTTCGGGTCCTTTTGTTTTTTTTTTTCCACTTTAATATTGGTATTTGTTTTTGTTTTAGCCTCCGTTTGGTATTCAAATTTAACTCCAATTAAACTGTACTTTTTCATCCCGATTTTTTTCTTTTTCTGAAAAATCAACAAAATTTATAACTAGTTTTTGAAAAGTCAACCAACTCTAACTTAAAAATTTCATCCCCAACTTACCTACCAAATAGAGGCTTAGTCTTTTTTTCTTTTTCTTTTCGTTTTGTTTTATTTATTTATTTTCATCTTAGTCCTTCTGTTGGTTTTTCCTACTTCATATTTTTCGTTATGTAGTATTTATATATATGTTTTTCTTATCTTTTATTTTACATTTTAATAAACAATAATAAATATAAATAATATAAAGGTTTCCATTTATTTTTGTTATATTTGACTGTAGAAGAAAAAAAATAAATATGAATATTGTAAATTGAAGTAGTTTTAATAGATAGAAATACTAATCATATTGGGCGGATGTAGCCAAGTGGATCAAGACAGTGGATTGTAAATACACCATGCGTGGGTTCAGTTCCGTCGTTCGCCATTTATTATTTAAATTTAAATATTATAACTTTTTTCCTAACTCTTAAATGTGTCTCATTAAATAACGTATTCTTTTAAATTTTTACTATTCAAATAAATTTTCTCCAACATGTGTAGCTCATAAAGATGAATAGTTACGCTTTCAACTAGTATATATCTAGTTAACATTGGAATTGATTTGTGGTGAAACCAAATATACATCACTCTTGAATTGAAAAGACTGAACCGTTATATACTTGGGAATCACTGAAAACTGCTAGAGTTCAAGTCTAGGAAATGGATATGCAATGGAAAGGCGATTAGGCTTCAAGTTTTAAGCAATGTACTCTTGTACCTGTCTTCTCTGCCGGCACATTTTTATTATGAACCATAAAAACTAAGCTGTTTCTTTGATAACTCGTTCATGCAATTTTTTACCTCCCACAACTCGTGCTTACATTCTTATTTCCAGTGTTTGGATAGGTGGGATTATGTTGGCTTCTCTTGGTTCGTCCCAGCTAATGTGGTTTTCCAAGTCTGAGTAAGTTTCACAATTTTTGCCTGGTTTCACACTGGTTTTGGAGGGCATACTGAATAAAGTGGATATGTCAACTCGTAGATCGTGCTTACGAAGCTGTTTAATGTGAAAACAAACAGATTTGAAACTCTCTTATTGACAAATTTATATGTGCCGTAACAGGTAGGAAGACCATGGGGCTTATTACATTCAAAGAAGATGTCCTTAGGATGGAATACACGGTTATTTCTCTTTTCTCGGACGAGAAGAAAATGTCCTGCATCTATATTTCTGGAATGTTTGTTCACAATTGAAGACATGTAAAATTTTCTAATTGAAGTCTCTAAGGGTCTATTTGGTATACATGATAGGACTATATTGGATAGGATAATATTAGGGGATTGAATTGGAATGTATATGACTGAATTTTAGCTAATACTATCCTATGTTTGACATCAGTGCATAGATGAGCACTAATCCCCTTCTTTTGTAGAGAATAATCAAATCCCCTTCTACGGGGATTAGGTTATGGACTGGATAAGCTCTTATTTAGTCCAATCTTTTGAAATTTCTCACCAAACAGAGGATTGAAATCTAGTCCAGTCATGTCCTCCTTAATCCTAGTTCGCTAAATCTTGTTGACTATTGACTTTCAGGTCTACTGTGTTTTCCACACTAACCTTTGCCAGAAATTGTTGAAGCTGTTGAAAGCTTGTACAGTATTAGACAGATGAGATGGTTCTAATTCATACCTTGCCAAATTTCTTTCTAAAATAGAGCTCCATTGCCTGATATTCTAGCACACCTTTTCCTATGTAGTACAGTTTGTTGTCCCCTAGTTTGGGATTTATTTTGGCACTCGTTGCATGGAATAAGATTGGATAAATAAGATACAAAGCCTTAATCCCTGTGTGTATATACGTACTAGAAAAGAGTGGAATTATAGTCAGTCTCAAATTCTTCCAAGAAAATAACTACACAAGCAAATTCTAAGGCAGAGCTGATACTTTTCAAGTGTTCCCCGGTAAAAGTTTTGGTCCTTTTTGAAAGCTACATGGATTTTTGCTTCTGATACAACTTAAGTGGGACAAAAGCAAAATAGAAGTTTTTGGTGAAATTCCTGTTTGAATATGACAAATGAAGAGTCTTTGATGGAGGAATATGCGAGGATCTTTGCCTGTGGTTGGAGAAGAATCAGCTTGTTGAAACCTGATTTAACAAAATTAGATAGATGACTGAAAGAATGACCGATTCTACTCCAATTCCGTGGCAGAAAGATGGATGACCGGTTCTATTCCAAAGGAACTAAAAGATGTACGAAAGAAAGAAGGCTCTCTCGATCACAAACACCAGAGGAGAAAAGAATATTAGAGGACATAGCATCAACTGTTCCAAAAGCCTTTTGCCATTACTTCTTTCTGGGAAGCTTTCCCATCACTGAAGTATAGTAGTGTCAAAAGTGGATATCTATCTATCATTACCTAATATTAAAAGGATCCTTTTTACATGACGACCAATCACTTGTCTCGTGATAGTCTAGTCATCTGTTACGTGATTTTTTTAAAATATTTTTTTTACTTGTCTTTTCTACAGGCACTAGCTAGTTGTAAAGTAAAATGTGGAAAAAGAACTCAAGTGAGTCGAAACTTTTGCCAATGCGTAGTCGTATCTCGTATGCAAGTTTCTAATGCTCATATAATGATGCTATTTTTTCATTCAATGATGCTATTTCATAAAATGGGACAAAATCTGTCGCATGTATGATGATCATTGATCATCTCTATCAATAATTAATGTCCGTGCTCTTCTTTCCTTTAATCTACGCTATTGAATAAGTTACTAAGAAAATTAGGGTGAGAAGGCACCAGGTGGAGAAAAGCCATCGAATATTTGTTTTGTTAGGCTCATTCACGCTCATGGATCTTCTAATTAACTACGAAAAAAATAATAATAACAGCACGCTTTTTCAGTTATAAAAAAAGTCCCCCGTAATGAAGGGATGGAGAATTTGGAGTGTCAAAAGATACACCATCAATGGGTATAATTTCAAACCGATTTGATAGATTTTCATCAAATTATGTCAAAATTATTAAATATTTTTGAATATGAGATAATTATGATGTATTTTAACATATCAATGGTGAGGTTATATTTCCTGCGAATGGCCCTCCTCTCTCTTCACTCTCTAGTCTCTTCTTAGGGATTTTTTTTAAGTTTTTTTTTTTTTTTTTGCAGGATCGTTTTCTTAAATTATAATAGAAGCTGTTATTGTAAAATTGAGATAATACAAAACAGTTTTTAAATTAAGGAGATTCCTTCAACCAAACTAATCATTTGCATGAGTTTGGGAAACTAAAAGTAAATGACATAATTTAAGTGCTATCTTGGATAGTAATGTCTGACCAAAATCAATTGATGAGAACTACATATTTATTAACATTGATCAATGACTAATTAATCATGATCAATCAGTAATTTTCATAATGAATAGTATTAAGAATATCAATTTTAATATCAACTTTTAAGTAACAACTCACGTATTGATGAGTTGCCATCTTTTGATTTGTAGATGTAATTATTTGATGTGAAATTTTTTATCCACTTACTAATAAAAAGAATAACAACTTATATAATGCATAGATTGTTCATAAAAAAATATGAAGAAAAGAAAAGAAAGAAACTAAAAGTGAAAAAGCCAAAAGAGAATAAGAAAGCATAAAGAAAGAAATCATACTATCGAACCCTACATGCTTAATCGTGTGGTATTTATTTTTAATATAACCCAAAACTGATAAATCCCTATAATCTGCTTGCATCTATAATTTCTTCATTATTACTAACTTAGACTTCACCGTCCTTAACTATTTGCTTCCTTCCGTCATGCTTAGACTCTTGGCTTGGGCGGGTCCTATTATTATGCAAATTTTTATACACTATAATTTCACATTCCCTAATTAAATCGGCTAGATGTCTAAAATTCTTATCTATTTAGTTTCGTTCTAATTATAAAAATGTTCCTATGCTCTGATCATACAAAATCAAATTATCGTCTGATGTACATAATGTCATTTTAATTTGGATGTTGAATTCACTTCTAGATATGTTCAACTTGTAAGAATGTACCCCCATGGAATGCAGTATTTATCCATGCTACTTGCATTGTTTTTTCAATCTTATTCACTGTATTATCCGTGTTTTCCTTGTTCATTTCACATTAACCTTGAAACATTTTTCCGTCAGTCATCTGCAACGAAATGCCTTATTTCACATTGTCTCTACAATAACTGCACAGAGATGTCACTCCAATGTACATTGTCCACTTCATAAATACACTTTAAGCCTCTATCAAACAATTTTTTTCCTTTCACTTTTCAGCTCTATCAAACATTGAATGAAAGACGTTATTGCACATGGGATTATTTGTCACAATCTATGATGATGTATCATTATTATAATGAATAACAGTGCACCTTTTCCATTTAATCTTGTCTACTAATGAATACGTAATTAAATAAAAAAAATTATGGAAAGAAGACAACACTATCCATTTTATCTTTTGCCATTTTATTTTATCTTATTCTAATAAATGACAGAAAAATGACACGTGTTTTACAAAAATAATAATAATAATAGTAATAATAATATACGAAAGTGCCTGAAATGAAGAGGAGAATTTATTTGGAGATTACACTATCCCTAACTCGTCATAGCTTTCTTAATTTGATATAATATTATTTTGTATTTTGTATTTTTTGCTTGTTAAATTATTGTGTAACTTGATAGGATGTGATTGTGCCTCATCAGGCCATGAGAGTTTCCAGCTCAGGCTACAAAGCATTTCTATGTGATTAATATTGGGTTAATTTCATTAATAACATATGTACGAATTTTATTATTAAAAATAACACTATTTTTTTCCTTCATTATTAGCACTACCACTTCATCAAAGTCTATGATATGTGGGGCCCAACAGTATTTAATATATGTCAAATTATGAATTTACCCTCATCTCCTATCAGCGTAAATATCCCTCTCCCTCGCATACCCCAAAAAAAATTTTCAAATCAGCATCTACAGTGTTTTAGAGAGAGAAATTGAAATCTATAGAGAGAGATTGAAGTCTATAATGGTATTCACACTAGCAAATGTATGGTCATTACATGAATGACCACTCGATCATTATGTAAATGACCGATCATAGTATTGAAGCTAACAAATACATGATAAATACAAAAATGACCATTCGGTCATAATGTAAATGACCGACACTAGTATTGAAGCTAATAAAGACATGGTAAATACAAAAATGATCACCCGATCATTATGTAGATGACTCACAATGGTATTCACACTAGCAAAGGTATGGTCATTATAAGAATGACTACCCGGTCATTATAGGAATGACCACTCGGTCATTATGTAAATGACCAACACTAGTATTGAAGTTAATAAAGGCACGGTAAATACAAAAATGACTACCCGGTCATTATGTAAATGACCGACACTGATATTGAAACTAACAAAGATATGGTAAATTCAAAAATGACCATCCGGTCATTATGTAAATGACCGACACTAGTATTGAAGCTAAAAAGGCATAGTAAATATTAAAATGACCATCCGGTTATTATGTAAATGACCCACAATGGTATTCACGCTAGTAAAGATATGGTCATTATAGAAATGATCATCTGGTCATTATGTAAATGATTGACACTAGTATTGAAGCTAACAAACGCACGATAAATACAAAAATGACCAGCCGGTCATTATGTAAATGACCGACACTTGTATTGAAGCTAATAAAGACATGATAAATATAAAAATGACCACCCGGTCATTATGTAGATGACCCACAATAGTATTCACGCTAGCAAAGGTATGGTCATTACAGGAATGACCATTCAGTCATTATGTAAATGACTGACACTGGTATTGAAGCTAACAAAAGTATGGTAAATACAAGAATGATCAGCCGGTTATTATGTAGATCATAAATACTTGTAAATGATACTACTTACATAAATATATATAAAGTATATAAATTACCTGTTTCTCTTCTTTAACGGTAAAAGCCAACATCACATCATTAAATTTTACATTATCGGCGAAGGTCTATGACAACATACGCGGAATGTCCTCAACATATTTACCTCTTCAACTTCCGATATCTTCTTTTCTATAGCACTTTTCGGCTTCTTTGATTCCTTAACTTCGATTTCCCCCTGCTTTCTCTTCAACCCTTCCTCAGCCAACCTTCTCTCGCTCTCTGGTGTGGTTTTTTAGAACTTTTCTCGGCTGGTGGCCTTTTATATGCCGAAGCCATTACTCGGAGATACCTCTTTTCGAGAGTAATGTTTTTCTCAGTCAATTTCGTAAGTTTCGACATGAGTAGTTTTAGAAGATTGTTCGACATTCACAGACTTCTAAGCGGTTTATAGAGGGCTTTCGTGGTGGTTTCAGACGGTTTTCGAGCGGTTATGGAGGGGTTCCAGTGGGTGGCAACTATTTCTCTCTCTAGATTTCAGTTTCTCTCTCTAAAACACTGTAGATGCTGGTTTGAAAATTTTTTTTGGGGCATGCGAGGGAGAGGAATATTTGGCTGGTAGAGATGAGGATAAGCTCGTAATTTGATATACATTAAATGCTGTTGGCCCTCGCATATCATAGGTTTTGATGATGTAGCAGTGCTAGTAATGAAGGGAAAAAATGATATTATTTTTAATAATAAAATTCATAAAAGTGCTATTAATGAAATTAACCATATTTACCCAATTAATATATTCAAACGATTTAATTTAAAAAAGAAAAAGAAAGAAAGATAGAAAGTTGTTGTTGTTAGAAAGAAAGAAAGAAAGTTGTTGTTGTTGTTTTTAATTTGATTTTATATTTAAGGTATAATAGTGACACGTTCATCAGTCACCGAAGTCAATACTCAGGAGAAGATGTATAGCCAAATTCATGGAATTTACTTCTCTCACACTGCGATTTTGTCCGGTCCTACTTCCCCGGATTCTCCGACGACTGCCACCACAACATTCGACGACTACGTCAACCGCAAGGTTGATGACTTCTCAGCGGCTCTGTCCGGTCCTACTCCTGCGATTCTATCCGGTCCTACTCCTGGCTCTCCGGAATCTTCAACGCCGGCGATGCCACGACAAACAGCGAGCGCGGCGGAGGAGCCGGAGCCATCTCGTCATTCCAGCCAACCCCGCGAGGCGGATGTGTTAGTTCAAACTCGGATGCGAGCGCAAACCGCGAAGCCATCTTGTCACTTTATCAAACTGCGCGCGCAATTGGTGTTTGGCCCAACGTCAAGATCTGCCACCAGGAAGAAAACAGAATACGACGTGTTCTTGAGTTTCAGAGGAGAGGACACCCGCAACACGTTCACCGGCCACCTCTACTCCGCCTTGACGAACGCCGGAATCAACACCTTCATCGACAACGAGGAACTTCCGAGAGGAGAAGCTATTAGTAAGGAGCTTGAGCGAGCCATCGAAGGGTCTAGGATCTCCCTCGTTGTTTTGTCTAGTAAGTACGCTGATTCCGCCTGGTGCCTTGAGGAGCTCTGCAAGATCGTGGAGTGCGAGAGAACTCTTGGACAGATGGTCATCCCGATATTCTACGGCGTTGATCCTTCGGAGATCAGGAATCAGATCGGTTAGGTTGATGTGGCGCTAATGGAACTTAAAAAGCGATTGTTAAGATCGGACTCGGGTAGAAATGAGTTAGAGTTGGAGGAAACTTTTGAACGGAACTTAAAGCGGTGGAAGTCAGCTCTTACCCGAGTTGCAAAATTTTCCGGCTGGGATTCTAATGTTATTCGGTAATTCTGATTCTAGACTTTTTAGCTCTAATTTTCTTGTCATTTCAAGTCATTCCTTTATCTCTTTCGATTTTTATATACTTGCAGAATGAATCTTGATTTAGCTGTGAAATATGTTTTCCAGGAATGAAGCAGATCTCGTCAACGCGATCGTTGAAGACATCTTAAGAATAACACTTGGTACCACAAACTTACATGTAGCCCTCTACCCTGTTGGAATAGATTCTCGTGCACGAGAACTCTTATCATTGTTAAATCTTGATGTAGATGATCATAAAGTCCTTATAATAGGCATTTATGGGATGCCTGGAACGGGCAAGACAACCGTTGCCAAAGCCATTTATAACAGGTTGAATTCTCAATTTGGAAGCAACAGAAGTTTTCTTGAGAATGTCGGACAGAGTTGGGATCAACCACATAGTCGGGTTCATTTGCAGAAAAAACTTCTATTTCATATCTTGAAGAAGAAACTAGATCAGGTAGATAGTGTTGATAAAGGAATCGAGGTAATAAAAGAAAGAATTAGCCGCGAAAAAGTTCTTGTCATTGTTGATGATGTGAATCACAGGGACCAATTAAACGCCTTAGCTGGAAGTCGTGATTGGTTCGGTCCAGGCAGCATAATTATTGTAACGACAAGAGATCAGAAGTTACTGAAGGGGCTTAAGGTGGATGTTGAATATATGGTTTCAGAAATGAACGACGTTGAATCTCTTGAGCTCTTTAGTTGGCACGCCTTTGGGGAAAGAGAACCTGGTGAAGAATACATGGAGCTTTCAAAGAATGTAGCATGTTATTGTGGAGGTCTGCCATTAGCTCTTACGGTTTTAGGTTCACACCTCAATAGCATGACTAAATCAGAGTGGATATGTGAATTAGAGAAACTGAAAAAGATTCCCCATGAGGATGTTCTGGAAAAGCTCAGAATTAGTTTCGATGGATTAAGGGATGATAAACTGAAGGACATATTCCTTGATATCTCTTGTTTCTTTATTGGCATGGACATGAACTATGTTCAAGAAATTTTAGACGGATGTGGTCTTCATGCAGAAATTGGACTTCGGCACCTCCTTGAGCGATGCCTTATAACTATAAGCGAGAGAAACAAGATCATGATGCATGAGTTCCTTCGAGACATGGGCAGAGCAATTATTGAGGAAAAGTTGACTGACAGACCTGGGGAACGGAGTAGGTTGTGGTTTCATGAAGATGTATATGAGATATTGACAGACAAGACAGTAAGAAATTTTCTAAACATATCTGTTATGTTACGTGCAAAGACCTCTGACCTTTGAAATGTTTTTAATAATTTGTTTTGGAAAATTCAAGGATGTCTGAACTTGGAACATAGAACTTTTCCTTTAAAAACAAAATACACAAAGTTTTTGTTACTGAAACACAAACTTCTTCGTGACTTCATCTGTGTATATATGTATGGAGAGTTGTAGACTAGGCACAAAATGCTGAAAAGATACACATATACAGCCATGTAGTGTTGTTGATACACATATGTATATGTGCGTCTATATACACATATAAAAATGGACTTTTCTTCTGATGTTGATGTACCTCTCAAAATTTGAAAGTATAACCACACACGTTTTAAGCATGCATCTCATCGTTTCTATAAAACCCTTCAGTACTATTATGTAGTCTCAGTCATTCTTTGATATGATATTGTCAATCTTAATCAATACATGTAGCCTCTTTTTCTTATCTAGTGCTCTATTATAACAGGGAACTCAAAATATTGAAGGACTTGCTCTAGACATGAGAGTACATGAGAAGGGTAGTTTCAATACAGAAGCATTTGTGGAGATGCGGAGACTAAGATTGCTACAACTGAATTTTGTTCAACTCAGTGGACGTTACGGACATCTTTCCAAAAATCTAAGGTGGCTTTGTTGGAATGGTTTCCCTTTGGATGTCATTCCAAGCAACTTTTATCAAGGAAAACTAGTTGCTGTTAATTTGAAATATAGCAATCTCAGGCAGGTTTGGAAGGATCCTCAGGTACGATAGAAAAATAATCCTTTCAAATTTCCGTTAGTTTTTTGTATCAACCAATAATATGCTTTATTTTTGTACCTTACATACATAAATACATGAATATACATAGATAATATGTACAACAAGCATATTGCTCTCAGCAGTTTATAATATTTCGATTGTTTTATTCGGTCTACTACAGTTGCTAAAGGAGTTGAAGATCCTCAATCTCAGTCATTCGAACTGCTTAACCCGAACGCCTGATTTTTCATATCTGCCTAGTTTTAGGCAATTGATACTCAAATATTGTAAGAAATTGTCTGAGGTTCACCATTCAATTGGAAATCTTGACGGGCTCTTTTTGGTAAATTTGAAAGGCTGCAAAATCCTTAAGAAGCTTCCCCAAGATTTTTACAAGTTAAAATCACTCAAAACTCTTATTCTTTCTGACTGTTCAATGTTCAATAGTTTGGATGAAGATATAGGGGAGATGGTATCACTGAAGATTCTTCATGCAGATAATACTAGGATAAGAGCACTACCCCAAACAATAGGACGGTTGACGAGCCTCACGGAGTTATCTTTATGTGGCTTGAGGGCATTGCCTGTTAACTTGGGGTCTTTCCACTATTGGTGTTGCTCGCTCATTGCAGGAAAGAATTCAAAACCTGTGAATCTCTTGCCTGCCTGCTTGCAAGGCTTGAAGTGCTTAACAACATTATCTCTTATGAACTGCAATTTAACAGATGATGCCCTTCCTAAGGACCTTGCCAGTCTGTCTTCTCTAGTGACTTTAAGACTGGACAACAACAGTTTTCACAGCTTACCAGCAAATCTTAAAGGTCTTTCTAGGCTTAGAAGCTTGTCCTTGGATAATTGTGAACTGCTTCAAACAATTCTCGTTCTGCCAACAAATTTAAAAGCCCTCTATGCAGCGAATTGCAAAGCACTGAAGACAATGCCCAATATGTCAGAAATGTCAAATTTGGTTATTTTGGAACGTGCAAACTGCCTTGAACTTGTTGCTATACCAGGTCTGGATAAATTATTGAAGTCTGTATCACTGCAATTGCAAAATAAGAACAGTATTGTTACTACAGCAAAGGAGAGCTTCTTACAGGTCTCTCTCTCTCTCTCTCTCTCTCTCGCATGTTTGCTCATGCAAATTCATGTTTCTCATACTACAGGTATTGCCTACAACTGAATTTGGTAGTCTTTCTCTCCATGATGATGATATTCCTGGATGGTTCACCTGTGTTGCCAGTGGTTCTTCCGTATCTTTTGAAGTGCCTCCATTCGGCGCCAGTAGTTTGAGGGGCTGCCAAGTGCGTACTGTCTATTCATATTCTCCTAAACCAACACTCTTCTCAGCGTTTCCAAGTGTTTCGGTGGTCAACAAAACACAAAGAAAAAGTTTTATCTTTGATCTAATTGCATTATCCCACCATGGTACAACTTGTGAAGGTCATCTTTGGCAGGGCCTTGTTTCAAATGACGAGTTAAAGTTGAAGGGGGGTGACAAAGTTGTGGTTAGCTTAGATTTTGGAGAATATTATACGGTGAATAAGATGGGTCTTTCTATTATTTGGCAGTCATAATAGTGACAAAATCATTCAATATGATGAGCCTAGATCAAGCAGAAGCTGGTTCCACCAAAAGGCCTAAATTTTGAGAGGCATTTTCTAGAAATGAACAAAGTAGTGAATAGTGCGCAAGGATAAAGAAAAAAAAAAAAGGGAAAGAAAAACATGACATTTTGAGGATCTCAAAAGCTCGGAAACTGGAATATGCAAGAAGTGTACAATTCATAGCTGAAGGAGAATGGAGATTTATAGATGAGATGATTAAGTTTGGTTAATCCATTTTGGTAATCTTCATCATAATTTCGAGTTGGTTTCTAAGAAACGGAGAACCGGTGAGACTTCTATTTTTCTCTCTATAAATTTCATATGTATCCTTTCTTGATAGGTACTTCATGCCTGCAGCCCATATATTTTCTGTTCCAAACTTCACAGCCAGTCCCGTTTGACACTGTTATATATTCCGCTTAAAGTAGACAGACTGACAGAGGAAGTTTGCAAAGTCAAGTGATGGGTGTTTCAAAAATTTATGATGTGCTGAGTACTCTTCCTGCCCATTTTTACAAATGGAGAGATATAATATCATCTTCATAGAGTTATAATATCTCAGGTCATAGAGCTGTGGCATTTGTTGGTGGCAGACTGTTATTTAATTGGAACCGATCTTATATCTAGTTAACATTAGAATTGCTTTGTATTGAAACCAAATCTACGTAATTCTCGAATAGAAGATACTCAAGAACAATGCATAATTGGTTTCATACAAGCACACTGCTAGAGTTTTAAGTCTTTGCAAGTGGAAATTCAATAGAAAGAAAGTCGATTTATGTAGGATCAGTTTTCTTTAGTCTTTGTTTCAAGCACTATTTTCTTGTACCTGTCTTTCTCTAATGCAACACATTTTTGTTGTGAACCTTAGAAGTACAAGTTGTTGCTTTGATAATGCTTTCATGCAATTTCTACCTCCCACAACTCATGTTGACATTCTTTATTGCCAGTGTTTGAATTGGTGGGAGTGTACTGGCTTCTCTAGGTTCGTTCCAGCAAATGAGGTTCTCCGAGTAAGTCACCTCGTCTACTTAGTTTCACGCTAGCTTTGGAGGACGTAGTGAACAAAGTAGTATTTCAACTCCGAGATCATGCTTATAAATGTGAACAAACAAACAGTTTTGAAGCTCTCTTATTGACAAATTTATATGTATTTTAACAGGTATGAAGAGCATGGGGCTTCTTACATTCAAACAAATTGCCATTTAAGATGGAATACAAGGCTATTTCTCTTTTCTCGGACGAGAAGATTTTGATCATGCCCTGCATCTATATTTCTGGAAATATTTGTTCATAACTAAAGACATATTTAGTTTTCGAATTTTTAGCCTCTAATGAACTGACTATTACTAACTTTAGACTTTCAGGTCTACCGTGTGTTCCACACTAACCGTTGCCCAAAATTGTTGAGGCTGTTCAAACCTCACTACTACAGAATGTGGATTCCACGACGGTTTTTAACCGTCGTGGAAGAAATCCACGACGGTTCTCCAACCGTCGTGGAATCCAGAGTCGTGGAATCTTTTAATATTCCACGACGGTCTTTTTACCGTCGTGGAATAGGTAAAATAGGGCCAAAAAATAGACTATTTAGAACCATACCACGACGGTTTTTGATGGAAAAAACCGTCGTGGAAATGAATATACCACGACGGTTCTTATGAGCCACCGTCGTGGTTTATTGGTCTACGACGACGGGTTTTATCAAGTCACCGTCGTGGTATTAATTATACCACGACGGTTATTTCGTGTCACCGTCGTCGTATTACTACATACCACGACGGTGATTTGTTAGAAACCGTGGTGGTAGACCAATATACCACGACGGTTCTAAACATCCACCGTCGTGGTAGTTCTCCTTACAACGACGGTGGCTTTATTGTATAATAAAACCGTCGTGGTATATTGCTCTACCACGACGGTTGGTACATTTAACCGTCGTGGTAGGTTATGTACCACGACGGTTCTTTTCTAAACCGTCGTGTTATTTATAATTCCACGACGGTTTCTATTGAAAACCGTCGTGGTATGTTGTCAAGTGAACAAAACAAATTACAAATCGTTCATTTTGAATACCAGTTCATTCATTCATCCCACGGATTAATTACACAGCCAAGAAAAAAAAATAACAAAACTGATATCTTAAATATAATGTCACAATGTACAAAAAAATTAAATATATCGCCTATACAAAATTCAACAGCATGCTAATGTGCGGGTTTATTGTATGAAGCGCATGATATATTGTGTCCACTCCTGCCTAACCAAATTCAAATCAGCTTCGGTATAAGACGTCTTCTTTTGAAGTAGGGCAAGGCCATCGACGGTCAAGCATATTTCTCGCATGAACCCCAATACAAAGTAGCCGCATTGCACATTTCCTTGTTGTATTGGGCAGCGAGCAGTCTGAATCAACGTCTGTAAGTTGCGTCGCTTTGTTATTCCTCGTCCCACCAGCAACTTCCAATCGTTTAGTGCCCTAACAAACCAACAAATATCAATACATCCAGAACTACAACAACAAGAATAGCAATCTAATCATTAATACCAACATCAAAGAATACTTACAACGTAATTAGCTGTTGAAAATCTTCACCCGGATCGTTTCCAAGAGGATTAAAATAGAGGACCGAGTCATCCCACGGATTAACAACAGCCAATATCCAATGTTGGCCGCTGTTATATGGCATGAGAACAAGCCTTCCCCTTGGTGTGTTTGTTATGATCCGGATGATATTGTCGGCTCTCTCTCTAATGTACGCAACGCGATCTACATTCTGTTGCACTGGCGAGACAAGGAATGGAGAAACAAAGTCGTAACGCTGCTCCATTCCGGCTTTTGCACAACAATCCGCTAGATAGCTGCAAAATAATTAAGTCAAACTTGCAGCCCGAAAATAATTGTAATACAGTATCACGGTACTAATTGGAACAAGAAAAATGACATTACCTGATGTAAACCATTATACTGCTTGCACTAATTTCTTGAAAAGAAATGAAATGGTATACATCTTCATACCCAATATATATGGGCATGTCATCAGCATTGACAGACTGTTGTTGTGGGCACGCGATCTGGGTACCGTCAGTCAAGCACCGTTGTGCGTAGTTCGCCAAGCGTCTCATATCAACCGGAATGGTATCAAAGTCAAACCTCAGTTCTTCTTCACCGGTTTGCTGTTGTACCTCCGGTTCTGAGTGTAGTTTCTTCCTCCCGGCTCTCTTCTTTATAAATTTGGTTCGCTTGGCACTTGGCTCGGGAGCTTGACTGGGACCTCGGCTAGCCTGGCTTAAACTGCTTTGCAGGACGATGTTTTTTTTGGGCCACGCAACAAACCCCCCGATGGCCTCTTTAATATAGGTGGCTTCATCCGTCGGAATCGGAAGGAGTGCACGTTTAATTTTTGGGACGCTGATTGTCACACGCACATTCCCCTCGCCTAATGGAACCCCATGGACTGTGTCGGTTGGAACACAGTCCATGTATGCCCTGCCAATTGCAACCAGAACTTCTCCACCATTAATGACATCAGTCAAGAAAAGCTGGCATTCCTTACTTTCATTAGGCATGGGCTGCTGATCCGACGGGCCGGCTTCCTTCTCATTGACGGTGCAACTAGCCTTGAAACTGTTGTGTTGATCAACAGCAGGTTGGGATGCTTCCTCAGCCATCGTCTCACGGTCGATACCGTGCTTTGCACAAAGTTCCTGCACCGTTCTTTCCAAGGCAGCCAACTGTCGTTTCATGTTGGAGACTTCAGGATTCTCCCTCGATATATTCATGGCATTGTAGTATTGCGTCTGCGTGACAAATTTTGACTGCCCACGAATACGACCGGAATGCTCGGCATTGCCCAAAGACTTGGTCAAAATGTCCTCCGTACCCACGGATTCGAAGCTGCCTTGCGTCTGTTGTTGTGTTAAATCGTCCTATATCAAATACACAATATGTTATTGAGCCCGTAAACATAATGGAGACAATCGTGGCCGAATCGAAGTAAACATTTCGTATACTTACAATTGTTTCGCCAATAATTTTAACCGACGGATTCTTGTACTGTCCATCGGGTTTGAGACGCGTGTCCCGCCAAATAACATGTCGGGCAGCATATTCCCCCGTCTTCTCGAACTGCAGTTTAGCAATTAAACATAAGAAACATACATAAAACACGTAATGTGAATTAACCAATTATTGAGTTGAAGTTGTTTGGCAAAGTAATTAACGTACGATTTCTTGATCGCGTTTCCTATATCCGTCACGGCCTGTCGTAGATCCGTATACGCTCTTTTTCCTGATCTCAGTTCCTTGTTGGGAAAGCCGCTTGAAATCAGCCGTCTGTCGATACGTAATAAACCTTTCCCAATCGTCCTGGCTGATGGTTGGGTAATTTCGAACCACTTTGGCCGGTCGTTGCCAAACGGTTTCTTCGTGGATATGATCCCTAACAAAGGCTTGGTACAGATCATATCTGAAACCCTTCGCCGACTCCCCACATGACTTCAAAACCTGTTTTTTGTGCGATTCGTCAACAGTGAATGAAGTGACTACTTCCAACCACACTCGTTCTTTCCTCGTTTCCAAATCAGCACTTCTGAAGTCAGCAATCCAAATGGGAATGTGCTCCCGAGCAAGCACTCCAACCCAACTCTGTAATTCATCACCTCCCTTGCCTAATGGTTGCCCTTTCGCGTCAAAGGAAACCGGAATTCGTTCTCCCCTCGTCCTAACAACGTGCACTCTTTTAAGGAGAGTTGCTCGTCTTTTTCCATCTTCATCAGCATTGAATCTTGGTGCGTTCGTTCGTCGTGGTTTCGAAGCTTGAGTTTGGGTTGAGCAATCCTCCTCGTGAGAGTTTGACATTGTTAATCAATCTGGAAAAAAACTGCAACACGAACCGTTATAAACAAAGCATCATTGACATTAAATCATTACAAAGAGCCGGGGTTCTGAAACACATTACTATCCAAACATATAACGAACAAAAACATTTAACGAACCAAAATCATAATAAAGAACCTTAAAATGCCCAAAGCCGAGCCAAACACATCCAGTTTAAGGAACTCTAAACTAAATATCAAACAAATTAAGAGGCATTTAATCAAACGTGTTATCAACCTAAGCCTTACCCAACTATTTAAAATAAACTTTATGACTGAGACAATCAACAGCAAGAAATGAATATTTTCGCAAACCACATTCATATGCTTTATGCTGTAACAAACAGAAATTTCATTCCCCGAATAACTTGAAATTTAGACAAGCAATATAGAGTTCAACTTACCGGCGTGTAGAGCGTGGGCACGGGCAGAATGGTTTCTAGTCTGGGCCAACACGGGTTGTGGCCGGCGAGAGAAACTTGGAGATGACCGAAAAACCTTGGCGTTGGTGGAGGATTGAGCGAGGAATGGAGTCTCAGAAGATTGTCAAAGACAGTCGATGGAGTCGGATGACAGAAAATTTTTTGGGCAAACTTGCGATTTGAGCAGTGAGTGAAAAGATGACCAGAGGTTTCGAATGAAATGTGTTGGGGAACAATGGCGTCTGTTTGGGTTTTATTAAATGCGGGAAAAATTTAACCTATTCCCAAAAATTTTAAAATAGCCGCCTTAAGCCTACCACGACGGTCTTTAAAAAACCGTCGTGGAAATAATTCAACTATCCTTGCCTACCACGACGGTCTTTTGGTTCGACTGTCGTGGTAGACTTCATGGTCTGATTCCACGACGGTTTACTACTGACCGTCGTGGAATAGAATTAAAGGGCTGGCAAAATCAAAAAGGATGTAAATATACCACGACGGTCTTTTAATAAAACCGTCGTGGTATATCAATATATTACGACGGTCATAATAAAGACCGTCGTGGTATAGCAATATATTACGACGGTCTTAATTAAGACCGTCGTGGTATATGAGATACCACGACGGTCTTTTAAAAAGACCGTCGTGGTATAGCAATATATTACGACGGTCTTAATTAAGACCGTCGTGGTATATTGGATACCACGACGGTAAATGAAAAGAACCGTCGTGGTATCTTTCGAACATGCAAAATTTGTATTAAAAATACATTGATCGTCATGAGATCACTTAATTAATTAAACACTTTGCAGTATATAACGTATCAAAAGCAATCCAACAAATTTCAAATTAAAATTTACATAATATGGTCGGGTTCGTAAATAAAAATATAATACAGAGGAAAACAACTTCCTTGTTTAGTTAATTTGTGTCATCATCACTTACAAAAACGACGGGAGAGCAGTAGAGGCGGTGGTTAGAATCCTTTGCGGTGTATGGAACTGTTGAAGGAGCGACCTGATATGATTTTGGTTCACGGCAGCAGCTCTACCAATGTGGAAAAAACAGGGCAACACCTTTTATATAAAACTGAAAAAAAGTACGATGTTTCCACCACGGCTTTATGGAAACCGTCGTGTAAGAACGAGATTACACGACGGTCTTTAGACAACCGTCGTGTAATCCACGGAACTACCACGACGGTTGTATATACCCGTCGTGGAATAGCTAGATTATTACACGACGGTTCCCATAAACCGTCGTGGAATATATACTTCCATGACGGGTTTATGGAAATACAATATTCCACGACGGTTTCTGTTAACCGTGGTGGAAATCTAAAATTCCACGACGGTTTTCGGATGCCGTTTTTCTGTTCCGTGTTTTTGCCATCGTTTCCACGACGGTTTTTAAAAAACGGTCGTCCAATCTCAGTCGTGGAAGCGACATTCTGTAGTAGTGCCTTGTGCAGTATTAGACCGATGAAATGGTTCTATTTCGTACCTTGCCATCTGTCTTTCTAAAATATGGTTCCATTCTCTGATATTGTAGCGAACTTTTGGCCTATGTAGTACAGTTTATTGTTCGCCTGGTTCGGGATTCGCAATCTTTGCATAGAATAAAATTTAATAAATAGTTTAGCTTCTGAAAAAATGACAATACATCTCTAATAAAAAATAATTAAAGCATCCTCAATCAAATATCAAATAGTGACGACAATTAGACGTGACGGGACATGAGTAGATATGCTTCCCCCACCCCATACCTGCATTCTTTTTCCATGCCGGTGTGGGAGTGGATAATCTCAATAAGGTGTTATAAATGTACCATACATATTTATCAAATAAGAATTAAACGAAAATAAAAATTGAATAAACTAAATTTTATTAAAATTTTCATAAAATTGAATAATATAATCACAAATGTAACTGAAAATAAAAAAATAAAATCTTAAAAACTAATCTAAACTTTAAGAATTTATAAACTAAATTTATAAATTAAACTAAAATATTAAAAAAACATAAGAATTCAAATTTAAATAACTACAAATATATATTTTTGTAAGAATTACTACAAGCGGGTTCTGAGCTTACCCCACCACTATCACACATAAGAGAATCTTAACCTTCGTACGGTCCTATATCCATTTACAATCCTCGTACCCGCCCCCGCCAGGGCGGGACGTGAAAATGGCAATGGATGAAAATTACTCTCCAATTTAGTGCTCTGTTTGGTGATGAATTTGAGAAATTTCTTCTTAGCTTGGATGACAGTCAGGTCACTTTAGGAAATAGCTTTCCCTCCGAACTATCTTTTGTTTTTTATATGCAGCTTTCCTACGTACAAGTTGGCCATTCTCATCATCAAACTAGTTCATCAGCTAAGTCAACGAACGATTCTCGGAGAAAGATGTACAGCCAAATCCATGGAATTTACTTCTCTCACACAGCGATTCTCTTCGGTCCCGATCACCCGGAACCTTCGGCGACAGACGACGAAACCGTGCCGTCATCGGAGTCCGATCTCAGCCTCGGCCGCAAGTCCCAGTCCGGCGACCGCTACTTCTCGGCGACTAGATCTGTGATGAAGAAAAGAGAATACGACGTGTTCTTGAGTTTCAGACGAGAGGACACCCGCCGTACATTCACCGGCCACCTCTACTCCGCCTTGATGGCAGCCGGAATCAACACCTTCATCGATAACGAGGAACTGCCTCGAGGCAAAACTATTAGCAAGGAGCTCCTGCAAGCGATCGAAGGCTCCGCCATCTCCTCGTTGTTTTGTCAGTAACTACGCTGATTCCGGCTGGTGCCTTGAGGAGCTCTGCAAGATCATGGAGTGCCAGAGAACTCTTGGACAGATTGTCATCCCGGTATTCTACGGCGTTGATCCTTCGGAGGTCAGGAATCAGACGGGTCAAGTTGCTGCGGCACTTAGTAATCTGAATGAGCGAGCAATGAGAAGAATCACTAGATACGTACTAAAAACCAGTTACAAGAGTATATTAATCGACAGGCAATATAGAAAAATGAAGCGGCGGAGATTAGCTCTTACCGAAGTTGCGAATTGTTCCGGCTGGGATTCAAATGTTATTCGGTAATACGTGTTCTCTCTCTCTCCTTTCCCTCTATATCTCGACATTGAGTTTATTCCATTTGAAAGCAAACTAACCAAAAGTACTTAAGCAAAATCGAATATTTTAAGTTCGTACATTGAGTGTTTCAGTTGGCTAAATCGATGATTTACGTAATTGGACAAGACTTTTTACAAGGAAAAATGCTGTCGATGTTTGCGCTTTTCTAATGCAATTTACTACTTATTAGTTTGCTCCTGCATTCGTAAATTGACCTTAGACATGTGCATATTGGAAGAATTCGTATCCTTAGTATCGGAATACTAGTTGTTTACATACAGGGGACAATAAGCCAAACCTTTTTACCTCACAATTTTTAGGGTCTTTACAAGTCATTTCTTTATCTCTTTTATGATTGATCTGTGAAAATGTTTTCCAGGAATGATGCTCAACTCATCAAGAAGATTGTTGATGACGTCTTAAGAAAAACGCTGAGTACCACGAACTTACATGTAGCCGCCTACCCTGTTGGAATATATTCTCGTGCACAAGAACTTCTATCATTGTTAAAGCTTGGATCAAATGATCAAAAAGTTCGTATTGTAGGCATATGCGGGATGGCTGGAATGGGCAAGACAACCATTGCCAAAGCCATTTATAACATGTTTAATTCTCAATTTGGAAGCAATAGAAGTTTTCTTGAGAACGTTCGACAGAACTGGGATCAACCACATCGTCGGGTTCATTTACAAAAACAACTTCTATTTCATATCTTGAAGAAGAAAGTAGATGAAGTAGATAGTGTTGATAAAGGAATCCAGGTAATAAAAGAGAGAATTAGTAGTAAAAAGGTACTTGTCATTGTTGATGATGTGGATCATAGGGATCAATTAAACGCCATAGCTGGTAGTCGTGATTGGTTTGGTGCTGGTAGTATTATTACTATAACAACAAGAAATCAACAGTTACTGAAGGAGCTTAACGTGGATGCTACATTTATGGTTCCAGAAATGAATGATATCGAATCTCTCGAGCTCTTTAGTTGGCATACCTTTAGAGAAAGAAAACCAACAGAAAAATACAGGGAGCTTTCAAAGAGTGTGGTAAATTATTGTGGGGGTCTGCCATTAGCTCTTACAGTTTTAGGTTCACACCTTTCTAGCATGAGTAAATCAGAGTGGATAAGTGAATTAGAGAAATTGAAAAAAATTCCACATGAGGATGTACTGGAAAAGCTTAGAATAAGTTTTGATGGATTAAGGGATGATACAGTGAAGGCCATTTTCCTTGACATATCTTGTTTCTTCATTGGCATGGATATGAAATATGTTCAAGAAATTTTGGACGGATGTGGTTTTTTCGCAGAAACTGGACTTCGGCGCCTCCTTGAACGATGTCTTATAACTGTGAGTGAGAAAAACAAGATCATGATGCATGATTTGCTTCGAGACATGGGACGAACAGTTGTTGAGGAAAAATTAACTAACAGGCCTGGGGAACGGAGTAGATTGTGGTTTCATGAAGATGTATCTAGGGTATTGACGGATGAGACGGTAACAAATGTCTCTCAACTCATAACTAATTTGTTATGTACAAATGTCCAAATGGAAATAATATAATATGTACTAATCTTATAACTTTGAAATATTTTGCTTCTTTTATTTACTTATCTATTTTTTTTTTTTTGTGTGTGGAAAATTTGAGTATATCTGACCTTGAAAAAACATAATGTAAATTAGCATTACAGAAACAAATGCATCTTCATCTTGGGTGTCTAGGTATTAAGACTTTGCATAAAATGTAGAAAAGATATATGTGCATCTATATACACATAAAATATTCAGACATATGCATATTCACAAATATAATGTATATACATGTATCTATCAAAAAAAAAAAAAAGTTACTGCTCTTTTTAGTCTTCTGTAATTGTTCTTCAAAAGGTCATAAAACACCATTTGTTTAATGAGAACAATAAACTAAGACAAAAGCCAGGGGAGTAGGGGACATTACAATGAAATTTGCTTATGATGTAGTTTTGCACCTCCCTAATGATTTGAAAGGTATATAGACACACTCGTTTTAAGCATGCATCTCATTGTTTCTATAAATTACCTTTTAGCAATTATATATGCTGTCTCACTCAGTCAATTCTATCTTATAAAATTCTCAATCTTAATCAACATATGCAGCCTCTCTTTCTTATTTAGTGCTCTGTTATAACAGGGAACTCAAAATATTGAAGGACTTGTTCTGGACATGGAAAGACTTGATAAGGTTAGTTTCACTACAAAGGCATTTGCAGAGATGCGGATACTAAGATTGCTGCAACTTAATTTTGTACGACTCACTGGAAGCTATGAACACCTTTCCAAAAACCTAAGATGGCTTTGTTGGAATGGATTCCCTTTGGACTTCATTCCAAGCAACTTTTATCAAGGAAAACTAGTTGCCATCAATTTAAAATATAGCAATCTCAAGCAGGTTTGGAAGGATCCACAGGTACCGTTGAATACCAATGCTTTCAAATTTTCATTATTTGTTAATATCATTGATTAATATGCTTAATTTCTGTACCTTATATATTTTTGTATGTACTTACATTCATAAATACATTAATACACGTGCCGAGTATCTACATAAACATGGTATTTGCTGATTAAATGGTTGGGTTTTAGCTGGATTCTTCCTAGCAATTGGTAAAGAGTTAGGGGTGCTTTTTGGGATATAGAATCTTGTGTAGCTCTTTGTTTTCACTCGGATAAGGAGTTTACTAGCCTGTTTTTGTTTGATGTAGTTAGGAGGACTTCTCTTCCTCTGATTCATTAGTCTTTTTTTGATATGAATAAAAGTCCTTGTTTTCAAAATATTTATGTGCACAACTATATATTGTTGAAATATAAAACTATTGTTGGCCCACTTCTTAACAGCTTAAGCTTTTGGGAGAATTGGTAAACTAACATGGTATCAGAGCAGGAGGTCCTGAGTTCGAACCTCTATAATTGCACTATTTAACCCCCATTTATTATCATTGCGTGTTGGGCCTTTTATATGTTTCGGGCTTTTTACAATTTATGTTGGACTTTCAAATTAATATTTGTCCGCACATTTGCCCATTGTCTGGCCTGCACGTGAGGGGGAGTGTTGAAATATAAAACTATTATTGGCCCACTTCCTAACAGCTTAAGCTTTTGGGAGAATTGGTAAACTAATATATATATATATATATGTATATAGATATATTTTTTTCTCTCTATTCATTTTTCTTTTTGTCTTTTGCAGTTGCTCAAGGACTTGAAGATCCTCAATCTCAGTCATTCAAACTACTTAACCCAAACGCCTGATTTTTCAAATCTCCCTAATCTTAGGCAGTTAATACTCAAATATTGTAAGAGATTGTCTGAGGTTCACCATTCAATTGGAAATCTTAAAGGGCTTGTTCTGGTAAATTTGAAAGACTGTGAAATCCTTAAGGTGCTTCCCCGAAATTTTTACAAATTAAAATCACTCCAAACTCTTATTCTTTCTGGGTGTTCAATGTTCGATACCTTGGATGAAGATATAGGGGAGATGGAATCATTGAAGATTCTTCATGCAGACTACACCAGGATAAGGGAAGTACCCCAGACAATAGTACAATTAACAAGCCTTATGGATTTGTCTTTATGTGGCTTGAGAGCATCACCAGGTAACTTGGGATCTTTCCATTACTGGTGTCATTCGATCATGCCAGGAAAGAACTCAAAACCTGTGAATCTCTTGCCTCCCTCCTTGCAAGGATTGAAGTCCTTAACAACATTATCTCTTATGGACTGCAATTTAACAGATGATGCACTTCCAAAGGACCTTGGCAGTCTGTCATCCCTCGTGACTTTAAGACTCGACAGCAACAGTTTTCATAGCTTACCATCAAATCTAAAAGGTCTTTCTAGGCTCAGAAGCCTATCCCTGGATGACTGTGAACTTCTTCAATCAATTCTTGATCTGCCAACAAATTTAAAAGCCCTTTATGCAGCAAACTGCAAAGCACTGAAAATAATGCCCGATATGTCAGAAATGTCAAATTTGGTTATTTTGGAACTTGCAAATTGCCATGAACTTGTCGATATCCCAGGCTTGGAGAGGTTATTAAAGTCTGTGTCACTGCAACTTCAGAATATGAATAGTATCGCTACTACCTCAAAGGAGAGCTCCTTACAGGTATATATTTCTCTGTTTATCTCTCTTTGATATCCCAGACCAACTCTTCAGCCATAAAATTTTTGTCATCATTTTACTTGTAAAACTTTATGCACGTTTTCTCATTCATATCATAATCTTCATGCTCTAGGTATCAACTACAACTGAATTTGGTAGTCTTTTTCTCCATGATGATGATATTCCTGGATGGTTCACCTGTACTTCCAACGGTTCTTCTGTATCTTTTGAAGTGCCTCAATTGGGAGATAGTAGTTTGAAGGGCTGTCTAGTGCGTATTATTTATTCATATTCTCCTAAGCCAACACTCTACTCAGCATTTCCAAGTGTTTTAGTGGTAAACAAAACGCAAAGGAAAAGTTCCATCTTCGATCTAATTGCATTGTCCCACCATGGTACAACTTGTGAAGGTTATCTTTGGCAGGGCCTTGTCTCAAATGACGAGATAAAATTGAAGGGTGGTGACAAAGTTGAGGTTAGCTTAGATTTTGGAGAATATTATACGGTGAAGAAGACAGGCGTGTTTTTGCTGTTTGGAAGTCGTGTTGGTGACCAAATGATTCAATATGACGAGCCTGGAACAAGCAGTAGTTGGTTCAATCAAATGTGGAGAGGCATTTTCCAGAAATGAACAAGAATTGTGGATAGTAGTGAACAAAGAGAGAAAGAAAAGAAAGCAAAAAATGTTGAAGATTTCCAAACCTCGGAACAGGAATATGCTTGAAACATGCAATTCAAAACTGAAGGAGATTGTTGATAGAGCTAGATGTTTGAATTTGATTAATCTATTTCAGTAATCTTCATCAAAATTTGTAACTTGTTAGTTGCTAACAGTGTTGAACTGTTGAGACCGCTGTGTTTTTGGGGAATGCATTTTTGATAGTTTTTTTTCTCTCTCTCTCCCTTTATTTTTTTTTTTTAATTGGTTCTTTCATATAGATATTATAAAATTGAGAGATAATACGACAATAATTTTTTATATGTGGGGGAGATTCATTCCCAAAGTATATTAATCATTTGTATAAGTGTCTTAAGCAACTAAAATGACATAATTTAAATGTTGTCCTTGGCATAACTTAAGCAAATGCCAATGGATGGAAAATTACTCTCCAATTATATTTAATGATAAATTTGGCTATTGCTAAACTTAGGGATGAATTTTTATTTTCTATTTTTTGAAAATAAATTTAGTTACAAATTTACCATCTAATATAACAAATGTTAAATTTATCATTTGATTGCTATGTTGGTGCGTTAATTTTTTCATCTATTATTATAATTTTGTTATTCGTTAATTATTTGAATCTAGACTTCAGTTTTATGAATCCCAAAATTCAATGCTAATGGCAAAGATAGATAAAACATTAAGATAATGTAATATATTGTAGTACAAAATTTTACATATACTATTGTTATATTTATTTTAACAAATGTAACCTTAACGTTGACATGTACATTGAAAATTAGCTAATTATTTAATACATCATACAATAACGTTGAGACAGAATACAAAGTAAGTGGAATTGTTTCGTATGTTTCTCGGCATTTTTAAAAATGTTTTCTCACGTCTTTTGATTTATACAAACAAAAATTTTTTAAATAACATATATTTAGCAAATGTTTTAAAAACAAAAACAAAGAACAGTATATTTTATTTCTTTTTTTATTTTTATTTTTAAAGTTATATAACTTAAATATTTTTTCATAACACATCTAAAAACACAATTTATCTTTCTTTTTCTAATATTCAAAACAATCTTTTAAAATTTATCAAAAAAAAATTAAAAAACACAATCAAAAGCAATTTAGCCATCTCAGCATCATTTTCAAGATTTTCTTTTATTTATATTTTACAAAAAAAAATAATAAAATAAAATCATTTTCCAAATGAATTCTTCTTTAGCTTTGGATGACTTGTCAGTCTGGCGTTAGGGTCACTTTAGTTCCCTCCGAAAATGCTCGGCGGTTTCTATGCTCTTTTTTTGGCGGTTTCTTTTCTTTTATATGCAGCTTCACCAATTTCAAGTTGGCCATTTTCATCATCAAGCTAGTTCATCAGCTGAAGTCAACGAACGATACTCGGAGGAAGATGTACAGCCAAATCCATGGAATTTACTTCTCTCATACGGCGATTCTCGCCGGTCCCGATCTTCCGGAACCTCAGGCAACAGAAGACGAAACTCTGCCGTCATCGCAGTCCGATCTCAGCCTTGGCCGCAAGGCCCAGTCCTTCGTCGACCGCTACTTCTCGTCGACGATATCCGCGATGAAGAAAAGAGAATACGACGTGTTCTTGAGTTTCAGAGGCGAGGACACCCGCCGTACATTCACCGGCCACCTCTACAACGCATTGATGGCCGCCGGAATCAACACGTTTATCGACGACGAGGTTCTTCAGAGAGGCTTAACCATTAGCAAGGAGCTCGAGCGAGTGATCGAAGGGTCCGCCATCTCCGTCGTGGTGTTGTCGAGTAACTATGCCGATTCCGCCTGGTGCCTTGGGGAGCTCTACAAGATCATGGAGTGCCACAGAACTCTTGGACGGATTGTCATTCCGGTATTCTACGGCGTTGATCCTTCAGAGGTCAGGAAACAGACCGGTAAAGTTGATGATGCACTTGGGAAACTGGAGGCAAGATTAATGAAAAGAATCAAGGGATTTCATGTAAAACCCCGGCATCGGAGGTATTTTGAGCGAGTGCAAAGAAAAGTATTGAAGCATTGGAGGATAGCTCTCACCGAAGTTGCGAATTATTCCGGCTGGGATTCAAGTGTTATACGGTAATACTGATTTATTCTCTCTGTTTTCCCGCGGTTTTATTCTGTTTGAAGTGAACGAACCGATAGTATTTATGTTCACTGATCTTATGTTCCTACATTGAATGTTTCCATTGACTAAATCGATGATTTAGGATCTGTTTGGTGAATGAGTTTGAATTAAAAAAGTGCCGTTGAAAATTTTTATTGATTTTTAAAAAAAGACAAACTTTTTCAGAAAAAAATAAAAACTGAGATGAAAAAGTAACTCGAACGCTAAATGAGGCCTTACTTAATAGGAAATCACTTTTTACTACCAAAATTACTCTTGATGTTCACGTCAATCCTTTCTCATGCAATTTACTAATTATTTATTTGCTTCTGCATATGTAAATTGAAAGAAATTATTTCCTTGGTATCGGAATAATTAGGTGCTTACATGCAGGGGACAATAAGCTAAACCTTTTTACCTCAAAATTTCAGGGTCACATTAAGTCATTCCTTTATCCATTTCTGTGGTTTTCAGGAATGATGCAGAACTATCATCAAGAAGATTGTTGATGATGTCTTGAGAAAAACGTTGAGTACCGCGAACTTACATGTAGCCGCCTACCCTGTAGGAATATATTCTCGTGCACAAGAACTCATATCATCGTTAAAGCTTGGATCAGATGATTATAAAGTTCGTTTTGTAGGCATATGCGGGATGGCTGGAATGGGCAAGACAACCATTGCCAAAGCCATTTATAACATGTTTAATTCTCAATTTGGAAGCAATAGAAGTTTTCTTGAGAATGTTCGACAAAACTGGGATCAACCACATCGTCGGGTTCATTTGCAGAAACAACTTTTATTTCATATCTTGAAGAAGAAAGTAGATGAAGTAGATAGTGTTGATAAAGGAATCCAGGTGATAAAAGAGAGAATTAGTAGTAAAAAGGCACTTGTCATTGTTGATGATGTGGATCATAGGGACCAATTAAATGCCATAACCGGAAGTCGTGATTGGTTTGGTCCGGGTAGTATTATTATTATAACAACAAGAAATCGACAGTTGCTGAAGGAGCTTAAAGTAGATGCTACATATTTGGTCCCGGAAATGAATGATGTTGAATCTCTTGAGCTTTTTAGTTGGCATGCCTTTAAAGAAAGAAAACCGACAGAAAGATACAGGGAGCATTCAAAGAGTGTAGTAAAGTATTGCGGGGGTCTGCCATTAGCTCTTACAGTTTTAGGTTCACACCTTTCTAGCATGAGTAAATCAGAGTGGATAAGTGAGTTAGAGAAATTGAAAAAAATTCCACATGAGGATGTTCTGGAAAAGCTTAGAATAAGCTTCGATGGACTAAGGGATGATACGGTGAAGTCCATATTCCTTGACATATCTTGTTTCTTTATTGGCATGGACAAGAATTATGTTCAAGAAATTTTGGATGGATGTGGTCTTTTCGCAGAAACTGGACTACGGCGCCTCCTTGCACGATGCCTTATAACCATAAGCGAGAAAAACAAGATCATGATGCACGATTTGCTTCGAGACATGGGAAGAGCAGTTGTTGAGGAAAAATTGACTAACAGGCCTGGGGAACGAAGTAGATTGTGGTTTCGTGATGATGTATCTAGGGTTTTGACAGATCAGATGGTAAAAACTTTCTCAATACATAACCATTTTGTTACATACGAATTACCAATATGGAAATGGTATTTTATGTACTAATCCTGTATCTTCGAAATATTTTGCTTCTTCTTCTTCTTCTTCTTCTTTTGGAAAAATTAAATATGTCTGACCTTGAAGAAAATATCCTTAGCGTTTCACATCTTCATCTGTGCATGTAGACTTTGCATAAAATGCAGAAAAGATGCATATATACACCCAGAAAAAATGCAGAAAACATATGTGCCCAGTTTGACATTGCTTTGACATTGCTGTGCCGTGAAAAATATTTGCTATCATCTTCAACACACGAAAACAAAATAAAATTTGTTTTTAAAATAAAAATACAAATAAAATAAAGGTATAAATTATAACTTACAATTTGAAATTAGAAATTATTTTTAAGAGGAAAATAATTTATAAATTATAACTAAATAGTTTTATTATTTGGTATGGAGATGAATAGAGTGGGTAAATTGGAATTATTATCTATTGTTAAATATATTTTAGTAAATTTGTAAAATAACAACAGAAGCAGTTGTGTAGAAATAACCCCTACCTGCTTTTAAAATTTTGTTGTTTTGTAAACGCAACAGTTTTTAGAATCTGCTACGCAGAAGTAAAATTTACCAAACACTCCTAATTTGTTATAGATTCTTTAAAAATCTAAAAGTAGTCTCCAAAAATAATGCCAAACGGACCCATATTTAGACCTATGTACCCATATTCTGAGGTAGTTATGCACCTCTCTCGTGATTTGAAAGGTATAAATATACACTAGTTTTAAGCATATGCATCACATTTTTCTATAAATTATCTTTTTCTAATTATGTAGTCTCACTCATGCAGAATTCTCACTCAGTCATTCTGTCCTATTATATTTGAAATCTTAATCAATACGTGCGGCCTCCTTTTCTTACCTAGTGCTCTATTATAACAGGGAACTCAAAATATTGGACTTGCTCTAGACGTGGAAAGGCTTGAGAAGGTTAGTTTCACAACAAAAGCATTTGCGGAGATGCGGATGCTAAGATTGCTACAACTTAATTTTGTTGAACTCACTGGAAGCTACGAACATCTTTCCAAAAATCTAAGATGGCTTTGTTGGAATGGATTCCCTTTGAACTTCATTCCTAGCAACTTTTATCAAGGAAAATTAGTTGCTATCAATTTGAAATATAGCAATCTCAGGCAGGTTTGGAAGGATATGCAGGTACAATCAAACAATCCTTTCAAATTTTCGTCACTGGTTTATGGCATTCGATAGAGTATGCTGTATTTCTATTCTTGTATATTTGTACATGAACGTACGTAGATAAATACATGAATACACATGGTTAATATGGCTACATGAATATTCAAGCATGTTTCCCTCCGTAGTATCTAAGGTTTCGAGGAAAATTGGGACCGGGTCTGGCTTTGTTTAGTTTTGTTTTTATGGTAATGTTTTCATCAGTACTTTTTTTATATTGATAAAAGAAATTGTTTCTTTTCAATGTTTATATATTCCTATTCATTTTTCTTTGTGTCATTTGCAGTTTCTCAAGGACTTGAAGATCCTCAATCTTAGTCATTCCAACTACTTAACTCAAACTCCTGATTTTTCAAATCTCCCTAATCTTAGGCAATTAATACTCAAATATTGTAAGAGATTGTCTGAGGTTGACAATTCAATTGGAAATCTCGACCAGCTTGTTCTGGTAAATTTGAAAGACTGCAATCCTTAAGAAGCTTCCCCGAAATTTTTACAAGTTAAAATCACTCAAAACTCTTATTCTTTCTGGGTGTTCAATGTTCGATTATTTGGATGAAGATATAGGGGAGATGGAATCATTGAAGATTCTTCATGCAGACAATACTGGGATAAGCGAAATACCCCCAACAATAGTACGGTTGACGAGCCTCACGGATTTGTCTTTATGTGGCCTGAGAGCATCACCAGGTAACTTTGGATCTTTCCACTTTTGGTCTCGTTCCATCATGCAAGGAAAGAATTCAAAACCAGTGAATCTCTTGCCTCCCTCCTTGCAAGGCTTGAAGTCTTTAACAACATTATCTCTCATGGACTGCAATCTAACAGATGATGCACTTCCAAAAGACCTTGGCAGTCTGCCTTCTCTCTTGACTTTAAGACTAGACAGCAATAGCTTTCATAGCTTACCATCGAGTCTTAAAAGTCTTTCTAGGCTTAGAAGCCTGTCCCTGGATAACTGTGAACTTCTTCAATCAATTCTAGATCTTCCAACAAATTTAAAAGCCCTATATGCAGCAAACTGTAAAGCACTGAAAACAATGCCTGATATGTCAGAAATGTCAAATCTGGTTATTTTGGAACTTGCAAATTGCCGTGAACTTGTCGATATCCCAGGCTTAGAAAAGTTACTGAAGTCTGTGTCATTGCAACTACAGAACAAGAATAGTATCGCTACTACTTCAAAGGAGAGCTTATTACAGGTGTATTATTCTCTATTTATCTCTCTCTATTACCCTAGACCAACTCTTTAGCCATAAAATTTTTGGTACCATTTTTACCCGTGAAACTTTATGCATGTTTTCTCATATATTTCATGATCTTCATGCTCTAGGTATCGACTACAACTGAATTCGGTAGTCTTTTTCTCCATGGTGATGATATTCCTGGATGGTTCACCTGTATTTCCGACGGTTCTTCTGTATCTTTTGAAGTGCCTCTATTGGCTGACTGTTGTTTGAAGGGCTGTCTAGTGCGTACTGTTTATTCATATTCTCCTAAACCGACACTATACTCAGCATTTCCAAGTGTTTCAGTAGTGAACAAAACCCAAAGGAAAAGTTTCATCTTTGATCTAATTGCGTTGTCCCACCATGGTACAACATGTGCAGGTTATCTTTGGCAGGGCCTTGTCTCAAATGACGAGTTAAAGTTGAAGGGTAGTGACAAAGTTGAGGTTAGCTTGGATTTTGGAGAACATTATACGGTGAAAAAGACGGGTGTGTTTCTACTATTCGGCGGTTGTGTTAGTGACCAAATGATTCAATATGACGAGCCTGAAACAAGCAAGAGCTGGTTCCGCCAAAAGTTGAGAGGCATTTTTCAGAGATGAACAAGAATAGTGGATAGTAGTGAACAAGGCAAAAAATTAAAGAAAGCAAAAATGTTGAAGATCTCAGAAGCTCGGAAACAAGAATATGCCAGAAACATCCAATCCATAACTGAAGGAGATTGGTGATGTCGCCAGATATTTGTGTTTGGTTATTCAATTTCAGTAATCTTCATAAGAATTTGGAGCTTCTTATTCAGTGAAGTTGAACTGGTGAGACTGTTGTTTATTCTCTCTGTAAATTTGTTATGTGTCCTTTCTTAATGTGTCCTTTCAAAGCCTTTTTGAAATTTGTACCAACTGACATACTCCAGAAGCCTTTTGCCAATAGTTTTCTCTAGGAAGCTTTCCTATAACTGAAGTTCAGTAGTGTCAAAAGTGGATAACTCGTTGCCAATTATGAAAGAACGAAATCATTTATCAACATTGCATTCATCTTTCCTCCTAGGCTCATCATGTGACGGTCCAGTCATCATCATGTGGTGGTGATCGGTGGATTTTTTTTCCTTCATTTTTTATTTTTTATTTATTAGTTTTCTTTGCTTGCTTTGTGTGCGTTTGCTCTCCCACTAATTGTAAAGTAAAGCGTCGAAAAAGAACCCAAATGAGTCGAAACATTTGCCAACAAATAGTCCCAATGCAAGTCTCTAAAGCATAGTCGTTTGACATTTGACGAAGTTTAGCCTTTTTTTTTTTCTCCCTTCATTTTAACGATGCTTCGTCAAATGGGACAAATCCGTGCTCTTGTTTCTCCTAATCTACACTACTGAAGAAGTTACTTAGAAAATTAGGGAGAGAAGGCAACATTTATTATAGCTAGTGGAGTAAAGACGTTGAATTCATTTACGTTCGATTTGACTCTCCATCTCATAGTGTTTTCATCTCAATTTTTTTTTAAAGTCAATAAATATTATAACTAGTTTTTTAAAAGTAAAAAACCTTGAACTTAAAAATTTTATTCTAATCAGTATCCTAAACACATGCTTAGCTTATATTTAGTAAAGAGGAAAGAAAACAAGAGATAAAAGAAAAATAAAAGTGGAAGAAAATGAAAGAGAAAATATTTTGTTTTGTTTTGTTTTTTAAATGCCATTCGGTATATGTGAGGAAAGAAAATTAGAAAATTATATATTTAACATTCTATTTATTTATTTCTAATATTAGTTTAAAAACAAGGACAAAAAAGTAATTTTAAAACATCATTAAATGGATTTTTTTTTTTGAAAGTGATTATTATATGGATTTTAGTTTTTCATTCAACGTTGAAAAGATAAAAATTGGAGAGTCTCACTCCCTCTTTTTTCTCTCCTTTTTTCCTTTTCCTTCCTTATTCCTTCTTACCAAACAAATCTCATTACTAGTTTCCATCCAATTTTCTCCGCTTCATTTTTCTTTTTCAACATACCAAAAATAGCATTATTGTTCAACTCATTCACGTCACTGGATGCTCTAATTAACTAGAAATAAACCAAAAAAAAAAAAAAAAACACGCACACACACACACACACACATTTTTCAATAATAAAATAATGCCCTGATAATGAAGGGATGAAGAGTTCAGTGAGAGAGTATCAAAAGATACGACATCAAGTATAATTTTAGGCTTAATGTATTTTAATCAAATTGCACTCACTGCTACAAAATTCAGATTTCACGACGGAGCTTTCACGACCGTTTTTAAAAAATGATCGTGAAAGTTTAGACAAAAATATGGGACGGAATAAGATTTCCGAAAACCGTCGTGGGAGCCGAGACTTCCACAACGGTCTCCAAAAACCGTCATGAAAGACCGGGACTTCCACGACGGTTTTTTAAAAACACTTCGCCTGCACAACCTATATTCTGAGGAGAAAAAAATAATAACAATAAATTTTTTTTAATCAATACCAGTTTACCAGTAGCAAGCAAACAGCTTATTGCCTGTCTGCATGCATTATTTAGTGGGCCGCTGCCCACTGAGCAAGGACCCTTAAATTTTTTTATTTTTATTTTTATTTTTTTGCTGTAGTGGGCTTAAGTCCATTGCTTTGCCCAATGAGTAATTATCCACGGCGGGTGGACGCACGAGCACTCCCCCTAAGTTTTTTTTTTCTTTTTCCTTTTCTTGAGATGTTAGTAAGATTATTAAATTTAATTTAGTAGATAAATCTTGGCATGACATAAAATTCACTTCTTAATTTACAAAATTATGATTATTCATTCATTATATAAATAATGAATTTTACACACAATATTTTTATAAAATCTCAATTGAAAAAGAAAATGAAAGTAACATTATATATATATATATATTCTCATTTAAATAGAGAATCTCAATATTGTTAAATCATCGACATCATCACATTGATGATACATATATAATTATTCATGATCTTAAAATTTGGTATTTATCAAAATAATTCATTAGATGCGTATTGATTAAGAAAATCCATATTAATAATTCATAAATCGAGTTTATGAATTTTTAGAGTATCACACTTACACTTGTAACATTTTTTTCATTTTATCCTTTTTTTAATTTTATTTCTATCGAATGGTTACATTCAATCCCCACTATTTAATAATTGAAATATATATGTATATATATATATTAGATAAATTTTTGCCTCCACTTTTTTTTCCTTCTAATTTTACTATAATCTCTACAAGTAATTATTTCAAAAAATTTATTTTTTAAAGAACTTAGGATAAGGATTAGTGTGTTGGAATATCTAATGGATGAGAATGAAGATGACAACCTTGGATCAATGGTGGAAATTGAAAGAAAGAAAAACAAATAAAAATGAGAAAGGCTTGGGAGGATCCGGATTTTTGGTTCAAGAAATAAGAAGAAAGTTGAACAAATGAAGAAAAGAAGGAAGTGTTGCATGCATGCAACCTTGTGTAAGAAATGACATGGTTTATTTAGGTAAGTTGACCTTAGGAAATGACAAGTGAAAGTGACTATTTATCTCCACTTTGTTGAATCAAATTTTACCTCAAAAACCCCTCCCAAAAGTGGCGTCCATGTAAGGGCTGTTTCAGCCAAAAATTTCTAATTTTACCCCTCAAAATACAGCTCCCCTTAGGGTAAAAGTTAGCTGAAAATAAACCCATAATACCCCATTTTGTTCTCACACAAATTAAACTCACAAACCCTAGCTCTCTAACCACCACCAAGCTCAAAACAAAAGAAGAACCACCAACACTATTCTCCACCTCCAACACATCTCTAACACCCTCCTCTATCCATTTTCAAGCTCTAAGAAACTCCATCTCTAAGATCGAAGAAGTGTAAGACGGAGTTAAAGAATGTTTTACTAGAGGTAACCTAGTGGTATTCTTTATGTTTTAGTCATTTTTGGATAACTAAAGCATGATGTTTAGTTATGATCTTAATATTAGACTTCTTCTTACCTAGGAAAAGTTTTGTGAAGAACTTGGAAGGTTCGAGATCTTAAAGGATTCCCAGAGCATTTCGGTAAGTTCTAAGAATCTTGTTCGAGTTTGTGGTAGTTATGGTGATATGACATGTATTAGAAACTTTGGTATGAAAAATAAATTATATTTTATTATTCTACAAAAGATAAGCTTCATTTTAGGCTTTGGAATCATTTGATTTACTTTTATATGTTTAAAGTTATGTGCATTTGAAATTGTATCGCAAAACTAGGAGGAGAATGGATCTTTGGGTGCAGACCAGCCACGGGTTTTCTATACTCCGAATCCTTTAGACTTAAAATTTTAGATTATAAGTTATATATCTGAAAACTATATTCTTCAAGCTTTCCAACAAGGTAGCTTACACCTTGAACGGATAAATGTGCAATTTTTGACGAATTTTACAAGTTTGGGCTATGAACCGAAAATCCTTACTGGAACCTGTACTAGCCACGGGTTTTATAATTTTTGACTTAGTAAACCTTAACTTCTTATAAAACTGTACTCATCGTACAAAATAGACATTATAAGCTTTCCAATGACATATTTTTTGTCTTATTTGGACTTGTAAGTAAATTGTTATGATTTTTCTAATTTTACCTATAAATCTGGATTAATGGTTCACATGTGAAACTAACAGTAACAAAACCTAAGTTAATGACATGAATCACTCAAGTAATAAAGGAAATAACTTTAACACTGTAAAGTAGACATCTTGAGCTTCAAAATGAGATATCATGTATTTAAAATATATATGTATATTAATTTTAACAAATCTCTTAAAATGAAGTGTAATCTGGTAATATGGGATTTTACCATAAGACACTTAGAGAAACGTCCATATTAATATTTGAAATACTTAAAATCTTGGAAAACAAGTTAAAAAGACAGAAACTAGATGTTTTAAGCTTTTCAACAAGTCATCAAGTATCCAAAACATAATTATACTTAAGTCTAAATAAATCTTACAAATTAAAATCCTACACCGATAAAACGATTAAACATTAAAATGTGATATAATGGTAAGTTATAACATATGAACATATTTAGTTATGAAATGAGTTGATTTTTAAGTGTATGATCAAATAATGTGGAAACCCTAATTTTATAAAATTAAATTACAAGTTTTAAATGGGCCAAGATAAAGCATACTAGATGGTTACTGAGTATATACCAAGAGATTACCTTAGCCCAACTAGATGAACATAACTTAGGGGTTGGGCTAGCCCAATAATAAAAGAGAGGTATACTCATAGGTGACTCTTTGTCATCTTGATTGATCTATTAATTAATTAATTAATTAGTTAATTAATTAATACATAACTAAATATAATTTAATAAAGTAATTAATTAATTAATTATAAGAGTTAGTATATAATAATCAAGATTTTTATGTTGAATAACTACGTAATTATAATACATGATTAATTATAGATTAATTAATCATTAACCATTGATGTAATTATCAAAAATAATAATGGATGATTAACTAGAGATAACCAAACATTAATTATTAGATTAATCAAATTATTAATTATTACTAGTAGAATTAATAATTAATAATTATTATGTGAGAAAGAATATTTAAGTAATATAATTAAATCATTAATAAGATAATTATTAATAAGTAAATTAAAATTATATAATTTAATTAGTCAATTAAATAAAATAATAATTAACTATTACTTAATTAATTAGTTAACCAATTAATTAATCAATTAATTAATTAATTAATTAATAATTAGTTGAAATTTATTTTAACACTTAATAATTAATAAAAAAATAATTGTTAAGGTTAATTATAATATAAGTAAATTAAGTTTATAAAATGAATAAAGTAATTTTACTATAATTCTATCTAATAATAAGATATTGTTTAAATCAAGATAATTTCTCAAATCGGCATAGTAAGAAATATAACTCCGGAAGTTTAAGTACATAAGAGAAGTAAGTACAAACCTCACCTACAGCATGTAACAAAATGTTTTTCTTTGTTGATGCTCTACGTTTGCTATGACTTGACTTTATGATGTGATGAGTATATGAACTAAATGTATTGCTTTGATTAAGTATTTGATGTGCATAAATTCCTCTAGCATTGACATGATCGGCATGCCTCACATATATTTTATTCCATAATGATAGATATATAGTGACATGTAAATCTACATATTGTCACAATTAATAAGAATGAGGCAAATAAAAATAGGATTAAGTGTCGTACCAACCTCTAATTAGTGAGAGGATATGATAAGAACGAAAGTTATAAAATATGACCTTGGAGGCTGTTGGAGGGTCGCTCCCCTAACTCCCCATTGGTTGCACTCATATGGGTACGACATAGGGGTCCTAAGTAGACGAGATATATAAATAATAAATCATAATGGAACATACGTAGTTTATATGTATTTTTAAACATTCATGATATTATATGTATGATTTTATAAAAATGATTTGTGAGATATTGTTTGCACTTGCTGAGTGAAAGCTCATCATTGTGTGTTCGTACTGTAGGTAACGTGAGTAAGTAACCCGTTACTTAGATGTTATGGACTGACAAAGCTGTGCGGAGGCGATGAAGGACGGGAGTGAGATACCACCACGAATTAAATTTCCGCATTTAGATTTCATAAACTATGTTGTATCAACTATGTTTATAATTATATTCCAATGATTTGGTACTACTAAACTAGTATGAGTATTTTACAAGAAAATACTTTAGACTCTCTTCTTATAAATTATATGAAGTTATAACTTTTTAAATATCATCTAGGTATGATTTTAAATTGGATAATTAGTTGCTAGAGGTTTTTAATTTCCTCCATTAAAATTTTAGTAATCCTAACTTTCGTAGTCCGAATATGAAAAAAAAAATTTATGTGTTTTCGATATCAAACATAAATGAGTGTTTAAGATTATATTAAACAAGAATAAGTAAGCTAGTTAACGGTTCGAAAAATCAGGTCGTTTCACCACTCCCCGAAACTTCTTCTCCCCCCTAGCTCGGTGGGCCCCCCCCACCCAGGCTTCCCCGACCCCATCTCTCTTTCTTCTCATCTCTCTCTCTTCTCCTTTCTCTCTACCCCCGGCCCCTACCCCCGACGCCCCTTACCCCCCTATCTCTTCTCTCGCGGGGGGAGTTGGTCGTGTTGGGGGTGTTGGGGAGGAGTTCCCAGAGGGGTGTGCGGGCTGGGAAGAGAGAGAGGGGGGGTGTCGGGGGAAGGGGGACTTGGGGTGGGAGTGCCGGGGGAGGGGGGCACCGGGTGGGCTGGGGGCCGGGAAGCTGGGAGGGTGTCGAGGTGTGGCAGGGGTTGGGTGGGGGGTAGCCGGGCCGAGGCTTGGGGTGGGGGAGGCCGGGTGTGGGTCGTTGATGACGGCGAGAAGGTCACCGGTGAACGAAGAAGACTTGGGGTGGGAAATGTAACATGAGGTAAGGTATATGATAAATATGATACACCAATAATATTTCAACTGTTCGGCTAAATCTTAACGGTTCAAAAAAGAGTTCTACTGATATTTATTCTAGAAAAGACTCTATCACAGCCTCTCCCTTAAAAAGAAAAAAAAAGAAAAAGAAAAAGAAAAGAAAACCCACCACATTCCTCTTAGCTTGGATGACCGTCAGGCTACTTTAGTAAATAGCTTTCCCTTTGAAATTACGCTGCTGTTTCCCTTCTTTTTGTTTCTATCGAATGGTTACATTCAATCCCCACTATTTAATAATTGAAATATATATATATATATATATATATATTTAAGATAAATTTTTGCCTCCACTTTTTTTTCCTTCTAATTTTACTATAATCTCTATAAGTAATTATTTCAAAAAATTTATTTTTTACTTGTGAAAAAATAAATATAATGTCAATTTTGAAAAAATATATTTGAATTTTTAAATAAAAAAAATATTTTAGATTTAAAATGACGGGATAAATACACTATTAATTTGATTATACAAGTTAAAATTATTATAGTACAATATTAAGATAATTTAAAACAAATTTTAACACTTCTTTTTTCTTTTTATTTCTCGATTATCCTCCCAAAATTTTTACATCATCTTTTCATTATCTCTTTTTATCAAATATCAGACACAACATTTATTAATACTCTTTATTTACCCTACTGAAATAATCTTTTTAATGATCTTTCTTATAAACCCACATTAAGATATTTTAATATTTATTTATATATATTTTAACAATATTATATTTTATTTTCTTAAATTGAGTGACCCTTTTATAGGCGATCTTTAAATTAAAAAATCATTTTAAAATAATAATTTAAAATATATTGGTGTTTGAATATAATATAAATCTTTAATATTTGAATTTATAATTATATGATTTTTTTATTTAACATACAAAGCACATGTTTTTACTGGTTTAAAAAAAAAACATACCACTTGAATGAATGACGTCCCTCGCAGGGCAGTAGCTGAAGTCGTCGACTTTTTTATTTTTTATTTTTGAAGGAAAAAAGTCGTCGACTTTTACTTCTTAATATTAGAAAAATGACAATATATATATATAAACCACCACACTTCTTAGCCTGAATGACTGTCAGGCCACTTTATTAAATAGCTTTCCCTCTGAAATTACACTGCAGTTTCTTTCTTTTTGTGTGCAACTTTCTAATGCCCATTTTTCATTCAAACTAGTTCATCAGTCAAAGTCAACAAACAATACTCGGAGGAAGATGTACAGCCAAATCCATGGAATTTACTTCTCTCACACGGCGATTCTCGCCGGTCCCGATCTTCCGGAGCCTCCGGCGACAGACGACGAAACCGAGCCGTCATCGGAGTCCGATCTCAGCCTCGGCCGCAGAGGCCAGTCCTTCTTCGAACGCTACTTCCCGGCGATGAGATCTACGATGAAGAAAAGAGAATACGACGTGTTCTTGAGTTTCAGGGGCGAGGACACCCGCGGTACATTCACCGGCCACCTCTACAACGCCCTGATGGCCGCCGGAATCAACACCTTCATCGACGACGAGGAACTGCAGAGAGGGGAAACCATTAGCAACGCGCTCCGGCGAGCGATCGAAAGGTCTGGGATCTCCGTTGTGGTTTTGTCTAGTAGATACGCCGGTTCCGCCTGGTGCCTTGAGGAGCTCTGCAAGATCATGGAGTGCAAGAGGACTCTTGGACAAATCGTCATTCCTGTATTCTACGGCGTTACTCCTTCGGAGGTCAGGAAACAGACTGGTAAAGTTGATTGTGCACTTAGTGATCTGCATTGGCGAGCACTGAGAAATATCACTAGATATCACTTTAAAGCCATCCACCGGATGAGAGAAAAGAAAAGACAAAAACAAAAAATGGAGCGGTGGAGATTAGCTCTCAACGAAGTTGCGAATTGTGCCGGCTGGGATTTAAGTGTTATTCGGTAATACTGATTTACTCTTCTCTTCTTTTCCTCTAGTATGTTTGTTTGTTAGTAAATGAACCCAGAGTACTTTTACTTGCAAAAATGGAAAATGAGAATTTAGTGGGCTATACAATATAGAAAAAAGAAATATCAAAATGATTTAAATTTAAAGATTATTACACCAATATAATATGAAAAATTAGTACTTGATCAATATGACACAGAATTACGCCCTGAATGTTTCAGTTGGCTAAATTGATGTTCACGGCAATCCTTTCTAATGCAATTTAATAATTTTTAGTTTGCTTCTCCATGAGTAAGTAGATCTTAGATAATGGCACCTGCATGTTGAAAGAATTAATATCCTTAGTATAGGAATAATTAGGTGTTATACATGCGTGGTACAATAAGCGAAACCTTTTTACCTTAAAATTGTAGGGTTATTATAATTCATTCCACTATCCCTTTCGCGATTTATCCGTGAAAATGTTTTCCAGGAATGATGCAAAACTCATCAAGAAGATTGTTGATGACGTCTTAAGAAAAACGCTGAGTAACACGAACTTACATGTAGCCCCGTACCCGGTTGGAATATATTCTCGTGCACAAGAACTTATATCATCGTTAAATCTTGGATCAGATGATCATAAAGTTCGTATTGTTGGCATATGCGGGATGGCTGGAATGGGCAAGACAACCATTGCCAAAGCCATTTACAACATGTTTAATTCTCAATTTGGAAGCAATAGAAGTTTTCTTGAGAACGTTCGACAGAATTGGGATCAACCACATCGTCGGGTTCATTTGCAAAAACAACTTCTATTTCATATCTTGAAGAAGAAAGTAGACGAAGTAGATAGTGTTGACAAAGGAATCCAGGTAATAAAAGAGAGAATTAGTGATAAAAAGGTACTCGTCATTGTTGATGATGTGGATCATAGGGACCAATTAAACGCCATAGCCGGAAGTCGTGATTGGTTTGGTCCAGGAAGTATTATTACAATAACAACAAGAAATCGACAGTTACTGAAGGAGCTTAAAGTGGATACTACTTATATGGTTCCGGAAATGAACGATGTTGAATCTCTTGAGCTCTTTAGTTGGCATGCATTTAGAGAAAGAAAACCAACAGAAAAATACAGGGAGCATTCAAAGAAGGTAGTAAAGTATTGCGGGGGTCTGCCATTAGCTCTTACAGTTTTAGGTTCACACCTTTCTAGCATGAGTAAATCAGAATGGATAAGTGAACTAGAGAAATTGAAAAAGATTCCACATGAGGATGTTCTTGAAAAGCTTAGAATAAGTTTCGATGGACTAAGGGATGATACAGTGAAGGCAATATTCCTTGACATATCTTGTTTCTTTATAGGCATGGACATGAACTATGTTCAAGAAATTTTGGACGGATGTGGTCTGTTTGCAGAAACGGGACTGCGGCGCCTCCTTGAACGATGCCTTATAACTGTAAGCGAGAAAAACAAGATCATGATGCATGATTTGCTTCGCGACATGGGAAGAGCAGTTGTTGAGGAAAAATTGACTAACAGGCCTGGGGAAAGGAGTAGATTGTGGTTTCATGAAGACATATCAAGGGTATTGACAGATGAAACGGTAAAAAACTCTGTCAATGTAAATTATTGGTTAGATACGAATGTCTAAATGTGTGTAATATTATAAGTACTAATCCTATGTCTTTCAAATATCTTGTTTCGTTTCTTTTTCCCTGGAAATTTGAGCTTGTCTGACGTTAATTAAAAAAAAAAAAAAAAGTTTCACGTGGAAACAAATTGCACGTAAAGTTAGCATTGCAGAAACACATGTTTCTTCATCAGTGCAGTATGTGTAAATGTAGACTTTGCATAAAATGAAGATAAAATCATATATCCGTCCTTATATGTGCATCTGCATACAGAGATATACATATTCAGGCATATGCATGCACCCATGTATACATGCATATTTACAATTATGACGTATGTACGTGTAATAAATTCCATTTTAAGAACACAAATGTACCCAAAAAAAAAAAAAGCAGTCAATTTCTTTTTGTACTCTTCTGCAATTGTTCAAAAAATCATAAATCACTGTTTGTTGTATGAGAACGCATGAATCTCATTTTTTCTATAAAATTACCTTTTGCTAATTATGCATTCTCACTTACTCATTCTCTCTTATTATATTCGAAATCTTAATGAATATATGCAGCCTCTTTTTTATCTAGTGCTCTACTGTAACAGGGAACTCAAAATATCGAAGGACTTGCTCTAGACATGGAAAGACTTGAGAAGGTTAGTTTCAATACAAAGGCGTTTGCGGAGATGCGGATACTAAGATTGCTGCAACTTAATTTTGTTCAACTCACTGGAAGCTATGAACACCTTTCCAAAAATCTAAGATGGCTTAATTGGAATGGATTCCCTTTGAACTTCATTCCAAGCAACTTTTATCTTGGAAAACTAGTTGCTATCAGTTTGAAATATAGCAATCTCAAGCAGGTTTGGAAGTATCCACCGGTACGACCGAATAACAATCCTTTCAAATTTTGATTATTTGCTTATATCAGTCAGCATTTTGCTTTATTTCTGTACCTACTATATTTTTATTTATAAGTATATAATGAATACTTCAATATACATAGGTAATATGGTGTTTACTGATTTAAGGTTGGGTCTTAGCTGGGTTCTTCCAAGCAATTTGTATAGTGTTACGTGACTTTTCCCTTTCATTTGACTTTGGTACCAAAAGTATAGTTTTTTTAGGATACAGCTGTCTTGGTGATTTTCTAGGGAATATGGATGAAAAGGTATCGAAGAATTTTTCAGGAATGTGCGGATGAGAGTGATGTTTTTTGTGATAGAGAATCTTATGTAGCTCTTTGTGTTAAAAAAGATTAAAAGTTTAGGAACCTGTTCTTGCCTGATATATCTAGGGTTGGGCCCCTATTTTATTGATCAGTTGATGGTTTCCAGTAAAATTGTGGGGTTCTGGCTCTGTTGAGTTTTCTTTTTTGTTTTTTTTGGTAATGTTTTTCTGTAGGAGTACTTATCATCCTCTGATTCATCAGTACATTTTTGAGATTGGTAAAAGTCACTGTTTCTTTTCTATATATATATTTGTATTCATTTTTCTTTTTGTCTTTTGCAGTTGCTCAAGGACTTGAAGATCCTCAATCTTAGTCATTCGAACAACTTAACCCGAACGCCCGATTTTTCTTATCTCCCTAATATTAGGCAATTAATACTTAAATATTGTAAGAGGTTGTTTGAGGTTCATCATTCAATTGGAAATCTTGATGAGCTTGTTCTGGTCAATTTGAAAGACTGTGAAATCCTTAAGAAGCTTCCCCAGAATTTTTACAAGTTAAAATCACTCGAAACTCTGATTCTTTCTGGGTGTTCAATGTTTGATACTTTGGATGAAGATATAGGGGAGATGGAATCATTGAAGATTCTTCACGCAGACAACACTTGCATAAGAGAAGTACCCCAGACAATAGTACGTTTGACAAGCCTCACGGATTTGTCTTTATGTGGCTTGAGACCATCACCAGATAACTTGGGATCTTTCCACTATTGGTGTCGTTCAATCATGCCAGTGAAGAGCTCAAAACCTGTGAATCTTTTGCCTCCTTCCTTGCAAGGCATGAAGTCCTTAACAACATTATCTCTCATGGACTGCAATTTAACGGATGATGCAATTCCTAAGGACCTTGGCAGCCTATCTTCTCTCGTGACTTTAAGACTAGACAACAATAGTTTTCATAGCTTACCATCGAGTCTTAAAGGTCTTTCTAGGCTCAGAAGCCTGTCTCTGGATAATTGTGAACTACTTAAATCGATTCTAGATCTACCAACAAATTTGAAAGCCCTATATGCAGCAAACTGCAGAGCACTGAAAGTAATGCCCAATATGTCAGATATGTCAAATTTGGTTATATTGGAACTTGCAAATTGCCATGAACTTGTCAATATCCCAGGCTTGGAAAAGTTATTGAAGTCTGTGTCATTACAACTTCAGAATAAGAATAGTATCGCTACTACTTCAAAGGAGAGCTTCTTACAGGTATATATTTCGCTGTTTATCTCTCTCTATTACTCTAGACCCACACTTCACCCATAAAATATTTGTCACCATTTTACCCGTAAAACTTTATGCACGTGTTCTTATACATTTCGTGATCTTCATGCTCTAGGTATCGACTACAACTGAATTCGGTAGTCTTTTTCTCCATGATGATGATATTCCTGGATGGTTCACCTGTATTTCCGACGGTTCTTCCGTATCTTTTGAAGTGCCTATATTGGCTGACAGTTGTTTGAAGGGTTGTCTAGTGCGTACTGTTTATTCATATTCTCCTAAGCCGACGCTCTACTCAGCATTTCCAAGTGTTTCAGTGGTGAACAAAACCCAAAGGAAAAGTTTCATCTTCGATCTAATTGCGTTATCCCACCATGGTACATCTTCTGAAGGTCATCTTTGGCAGGGCCTTGTCTCAAATGATGAGTTAAAGTTGAAGGGTGGTGACAAAGTTGAGGTTAGCTTGGATTTTGGAGAATATTATGCGGTGAAGAAGACAGGCGTGTTTCTGCTATTCGGCAGTTGTGTCGGTGACCAAATTATTCAATACGACGAGCCTGGAGCAAGCAGTAGTTGGTTCAATCAAATGTGGAGAGGCATTTTCCAGAAATGAACAATAATAGTGGATAGTAGTGAACAAGGAGAAAAATAAAAGAAAGCAAAAAATGTGGAAAGATCTCCAAAGCTCGGAAACTGGAATATGCTTGAAATATACAATCCACAACTGAAGGCTATTGGTGTTATCGCCAGATGTTTGAGTTTGGTTAGTCCATTTATGTTTCTCTTTTCTTGGACGAGAAGATTTTGCTCATGCACTGCCTATATATTTTTGGAATGTTTGTTCATATCCATGAGTTGCAGCAAACTTTTTAGCATGTAGTATATTTTACTATTTTCAAACACATATTTTCAACTTAATTTTTAAAATATTATTTTCAGATGTTCCCTAAATAGGTCCCTAAAATGAAAAACAGTGAAAATGATTTTAGAAACTAAAACGAAAGATGTATTGAATTTTTTTTTATTTACATTTTTATTTTAAGGTCATGTAGCTTAGAACATATTTTCATAAACATAAAATTATCAAAAAATAAAAAAATAAAAAACACAACAAAAAACAATTTAATAAGTGATCTCAAATCATTCTCAAAATAATCTAATTTATAATTCACAAAAAAAAAAAAAAAAAAAAAAAACTGAAAAACAAAAAACTAAAAACCAAACAAACAAAATAAAAGGGAGAAAGATATGGTAGTCTTTTTTAGGGATCTATGTAAGGGTTGTTATTACGCTACTTTTAAAATACATGGTTGTAATATTATGTTAATTTGAGATCGGTTACATCCAATCTCCTCTCTTTCTCTTCTCATTCTCTCTCTTCTTCTTCGCTACAGCTTAAAGAAAGTTTTGCAACCTCTTCCATGAGTTTGGAAATTGACAATCGCAGCTTAGAAGCCAAACAAAATAATATATTTCTAAATAATGAAAACATATTTCAAAGGAGCGTCTGAACTATTATGCGTGCATATATAGATAGTTCAAACACAAATGTGTGGAATGATAAAATATTCAAAAATATAATCCGAAGCCACAAGATTTTTTTTTGGGTGAATAAGGAATTCATTATCAAACAACAAGGGAACAGGACAGCAAAAAAAGCTCAAAGGAGCTTAACAAAATCCTTAAAAGATTACATCTAGAAATTGAGACAAGTCAAGAGAGGGAAAAAAAAAAAAAAAAAAATTCCCCTTGCACGTCCGGTTTCATCGGAGCAGTGACATCGGCAAAATCTAGTGGCGGTGGCAACGCATTGGCGAAAGAAGCGACTAGATCATGTAGCCCACTCCGGATCTTCGTCTTCTTCGCGTGATGTTGCTGGAAAATCCAATTGGATCCAGTTCGGAGATATAAGAGATTGGCAATTACGTGCGTGGGTTTGGGGCTGCGAAGCTTTTCACAAACCTCTCAAGTTCGCCGTCAAAACCCTGGTTTGGAGATAGAGTTTTCCGGCGATGTCGCGAGATGAGCGATGACCAACGGGAGAAGATAATTCGGCCCAGATAAGAGTTCAGAATGATAGAGACGGTTTTTTGGACTAAGATCCTGTAGACTAGTGCTTACTTTACTTAATCTACATCCTCAATATCTCAATCAATTGATTAAATAAGAATGATTTAAAAATAATAATTATCGATAATGTCTATCAAATGGACTTTACCACATATTGTCCCCAAAATAAAGGAAAATAAAACAAACAGAATCATTTTCCAAATTAATTCTTCTCTAGCTTGGATGACTCTTCGGCTAGGGTCACTTAGTAAATAGCTTTCCCTCTGAAATTTCGTTTCTTTTGTTTTCTATATGCAGCTTTCGCAACTACAAGTTACCATTTTCATCATCAAACTGGTTCATCAGCCAAAGTCAACGGTAATCGGAGAAGATGTACAGCCAAATCCATGGAATTTACTTCTCTCATACGGCGATTCTCGCCGGTCCCGATCTCCCGGAACCTCCGGCAACAGACGACGAAACCGTGCCGTCATCGCAGTCCGATCTCAGCCTCGGCCGCAGAGCCCAGTCCTTCATCGACCGCTACTTCCCGGCGATGAGATCTGCGATGAAGAAAAGAGAATACGACGTGTTCTTGAGTTTCAGGGGCGAGGACACCCGCCGTACATTCACCGGCCACCTCTACAATGCCCTGATGGCCGCCGGAATCAACACCTTCATCGACGACGAGGAACTGCGGAGAGGGGAAACCATTAGCAACGAGCTCCGGCGAGCGATCGAAAGGTCTGGCATCTCCGTTGTGGTTTTGTCCAGTAAATACGCCGATTCCGGCTGGTGCCTTGATGAGCTCTGCAAGATCATGGAGTGCCAGAGAACTCTTGGACAGATTGTCATCCCGGTATTCTACGGCGTTGATCCTTCAGAGGTCAGGAAACAGAGCGGTAAAGTTTATGCTGGACTTAGTAAACTGAATCAACTATCAATGGATCAAATCAGACGGTATGCAAAAAGCTCCCACCGGAAGATATCAAGGAAACTACAAGGACAAAAAATGGAGCGGTGGAGGTTAGCTCTCACCGAAGTTGCGAATTGTTCCGGCTGGGATTCAAGTGTTATTCGGTAATACTGATTTACTCTCTCTCTGTTTTCCTCCAATTCTTGGCATTGAGTTTATTGCGTTTGATAGTAAATGAACGCAGAGTATTTAAGCAAAAATTTTATTTCATTGGTTATATGTTCGTACATTGAATGTTTCACTTGGCTAAATCGATGATTTACGAAATCGGACGAGACTTTTTTGCAAGGAAAAATACTCTAGATGTCGGTGGCATTCCTTTTTAATGCAAATTACTGATTATTAGATTGCTTCTGCATTTGTAAGTTGATCTTAGATAACGGCTTGTGCATATTGAAAGAATTGATCTCCTCAGTACCAGAATAATTAGGTGTTTATATGCTGGGACAATAAGCTAAACTTTTTTACCTAAAAAATTTAGGGTCATTATAAGCTGTTACTTTTTCCCTTTCTTTATTTATCTGTGAAAATATTTTCCAGGAATGATGCACAACTCATCAAGAAGATTGTTGATGACGTCTTAAGAAAAACGCTGAGTACCATGAACTTACATGTAGCCCCTTACCCTGTTGGAATATATTCCCGTGCACAAGAACTTATATCATCGTCAAAGCTTGGATCAGATGATCATAAAGTTCGTATTGTAGGCATATGTGGGATGGCTGGAATGGGCAAGACAACCATTGCCAAGGCCATTTACAACATGTTTAATTCTCAGTTTGGAAGCAATAGAAGCTTTCTTGAGAATGTTCGACAGAATTGGGATCAACCACATCGTCGGGTTCATTTGCAAAAACAACTTCTATTTCATATCTTGAAGAAGAAAGTAGATGAAGTAGATAGTGTTGACAAAGGAATCCAGGTAATAAAAGAGAGAATTAGTGGTAAAAAGGTACTTGTCATTGTTGATGATGTGGATCACAGGGATCAATTAAACACCATAGCCGGAAGTCGTGATTGGTTTGGTCCGGGCAGTATTATTACTATAACAACAAGAAATCTACAGTTACTGAAGGAGCTTAAAGTGGATGCTACATATATTGTCCGGAAATGAACGATGTTGAATCTCTTGAGCTCTTTAGTTGGCATGCCTTTAGAGAAAGAAAACCGACAGAAAAATACAGGGAGCTTTCAAAGAGTGTAGTAAAGTATTGCGGGGGTCTTCCATTAGCTCTTACAGTTTTAGGTTCACACCTTTCGAGCATGAGTAAATCAGAGTGGATAAGTGAACTAGAGAAATTGAAAAAGATTCCACACGAGGATGTTCTTGAAAAGCTTAGAATAAGTTTTGATGGACTAAGAGATGATACGGTGAAGTCCATATTCCTTGACATATCTTGTTTCTTTATTGGCATGGACAGGAACTATGTTCAAGAAATTTTGGACGGATGTGGTCTTTTCGCAGAAACGGGACTTCGGCGCCTCCTTGAACGATGCCTTATAACTGTAAGCGAGAAAAACAAGATAATGATGCATGATTTGCTTCGAGACATGGGAAGAGCAGTTGTTGAGGAAAAATTGGCTAACAGGCCTGGGGAACGCAGTAGATTGTGGTTTCATGAAGATGTATCAAGGGTATTGACAGATGAGACGGTAAAAAACTCTCTGTGTACATAACTAATTGGTTACATACGAATGTCCAAATGTGTGTAATATTATGTTTACTAATCCTACATCTTTCAAATGTGTTGCTTCATTTTTTTTTTCCTGGAAAATTTGAGTATGTCCGACCTTGAAAAAAAGTTTATTCAGACATATGCATGCACCCAAGTATAGATGCATATTTACAAGTCTAACATATGTAACGCCTAATTTATTCCATTTTAAGAACATACCCCAAAAAAAAAAAAAAAATAGTCAATTGCTTTTTGTATTCTTCTGCAATTGTTCTTCAAAAGGTCACAAATTACCGTTTGTTTTATGAGAACAATAAGCATTAATCTCATTGTTTCTATAATTACCTTTTTCTAATTATGCAGTGTCACTCGTCATACTTTCTTATGATATTCTTGATCTTAATTAATACATGCAGACTTTTTTTTTTTCCTTATCTAGTGCTCTAATATAACAGGGAACACAAAATATTGAAGGACTTGCTCTAGACATGGAAAGAGTTGAGAAGGTTAGTTTCACAACAAAGGCATTTGCGGAGATGCGGATACTAAGATTGCTGCAACTTAATTTTGTACAACTCATTGGAAGCTATGAACACCTTTCCAAAAACCTAAGATGGCTTTGTTGGAATGGATTCCCTTTGGACTTCATTCCAAGCAACTTTTATCAAGGAACACTAGTTGCTATCAATTTGAAATATAGCAATCTGAAGCAGGTTTGGAAGGATCCACAGGTACGATCGAAAAACAATCCTTTCAAATTTTCATCATTTGTTTATATTAGTCAGCAAGGTGCTTTATTTCTGTACCTAGTATATGTTTTTATGTTCATTCATACATAAATACATGAATATACTACATAGGTAATATAGTTTTTGGAGATTAAAGAGTTGGGTCTTAGCTGGGTTCTTCCTAGCAATTTGTAAGTAGTTATGTGAGTTTTCCCTTTCACTTGACTTTAGTACCAAAAGTAACGTTTTGTAGGATACAGCTGTCTTGGTGATTTTCTGGGGAATATGGATGAAAAGGAATCGAAGAATTTTTCAGAAAGTGAGGATGAGAGCGATGCTTTTTGGGATAGAGAATCTTATGTAGCTCTTTGTGTTCGCAAAGACTAAAAGTTTAGTAACCTGCTCGTCTGATATAGTTAGGGCTTGGGCTCCTTTATGTTAGATTAGTTGAGGGTCTCCAGTAATATTGGGATAGGTTCTGGCTCTGTTGAGTTTTATTTGCTTGTTTTGTTTCGTTTTTTGCTTTTTGTCTAATGTTTTGCTATAGGAGGACATCAGCCTATGATTCATCGGTACCTTTTTGATATTAGTAAAAGTCGTTGATTCTTTCAATATATATTATATATTTATACATAAATTTCTGTTCATTTTTTTCTTTTTGTCTTATACAGTTGCTTAAGGACTTGAAGATTCTCAATCTTAGTCATTCGAACTACTTAACCCGAACACCTGATTTTTCGTATCTCCCTAATCTTAGGCAATTAGTACTCAAATATTGTAAGCGATTGTCTGAGGTTCACCATTCCATTGGAAATCTTAACGAGCTTGTTCTGGTAAATTTGAAAGACTGTGAAATCCTTAAGAAGCTTCCCCGAAAGTTTTACAAGTTAAAATCACTCAAAACTCTTGTTCTTTCGGGGTGTTCAATGTTCGATACTTTGGATGAAGATATAGGGGAGATGGAATCATTGAAGGTTCTTCATGCGGATAACACCAGGATAAGAGAAGTACCCCAAACAATAGTACAGCTGACGAGCCTCACTAATTTGTCTTTATGTGGCTTGAGAGCATCGCCAGGTAACTTGGGGTCTTTCCAATATTGGTGTCGTTCGATCATGCCAGGAAATAACTCAAAACCTCTAAATCTCTTGCCTCCCTCGTTGCAAGGCTTGAAGTCCTTGACAACATTATCTCTCATGGATTGCAATTTAACAGATGATGCAATTCCTAAGGACCTTGGCAGCCTACCTTCTCTCGTGACTTTAAGACTAGACAACAATAGTTTTCGTAGCTTACCATCAAGTCTTAAAGGTCTTTCTAGGCTTAGAAGTCTGTCCCTGGATAACTGTGAACTACTTCAATCAATTCTAGATCTACCAACAAATTTAAAAGCCCTTTATGCTGCAAACTGCAAAGCACTGAAAGTAATGCCCAATATGTCAGAAATGTCAAATTTGGTCATTTTGGAACTTGCAAATTGCCATGAACTTATCGATATCCCAGGCTTGGAAAAGTTATTAAAGTCTGTATCATTGCAACTTCAGAATAAGAATAGTATTGCTACTACTTCAAAGGAGAGCTTCTTACAGGTACATATTTCTCTGTTTATCTCTCCATGTTACCCCAGACCAGCTCTTCAGCCATAAAATTTCTGTCACCATTTTACTCTTCAAAATTTAAATCGCCATTTTACTTGTAAAAATTTATGTACGTTTTCTCATACATATCGTCATCCTCATGCTCTAGGTATCGACTATAACTGAATTTGGTAGTCTTTTTCTCCATGATGATGATATTCCTGGATGGTTCACCTGTATTTCCAATGGTTCTTCCATATCTTTTGAAGTGCCTCTATTGGCAGATGGTAGTTTGAAGGGATGTTTAGTGCGTACTGTTTATTCATATTCTCCTAAACCGACACTGTACTCAGCTTTTCCAAGTGTTTCAGTGGTAAATAAAACGCAAAGGAGAAGTTTCATCTTTGATCTAATTGCATTATCCCACCATGGTACAACTTGTGAAGGTCATCTATGGCAGGGTCTTGTCTCAAATGATGAGTTAAAGTTGAAGGGCGGTGACAAAGTTGAGGTTAGCTTAGATTTTGGAGAATATTATACGGTGAAGAAAACAGGGGTGTATCTGCTATTCGGCAGTCGAGTCAGTGCTCAAAGGATTCAATTCGATGAGCCTGGAACAAGCAGTAGTTGGTTCCATCAAATGTGGAGAGGCATTTTCTAGAAATGAACAAGAGTAGTGGATAGTAGTGAACAAGAAGAAAAAGAAAAGAAAGAAAAAAATGTTGAAGATCTCAAAAGCTCAGAAACTGGAATATGCTAGGAATATTCAATTCATAACTGAAGGAGAATGATGTTATTGCCAGATGTTTGAGTTCGGTTAATCCTTTTCTGTTTCTCTTTTCTTGGATGAGAAGATTTTGCTCATGCGCCGTCTTTATATTCATAGAATGTTTGTTCATATCTTAAGACACATGAAAAGTTTGTAATTTGAGCCTCTATTAAATATCGACTTTCGGGTCTATCATGTGCTACATGCTAACCATTGCCAGAATTGTTGAGGCTGTTCAAAGCTTGTGTATGTGTAGCATTAGGCAGATGGGATTGTTTTTATTTGTACCTTGACATCTTTGTTTCTGAAATGCAGCTTCGTTGTCTGATGTTGCCGCGAACTTTTTAACCATGTTGTACATTTTATTATCCCCTAGTTCTGGACTTTTGGTACTTATTTTGTTGAGTAATTGGTGAAACAGGGAACTCAAAAGTTCATATCGGATCTCTGTCAAATTGGTTTTGAAAGGGAAAAATACACTAGAAAAGAGTGGAATTACGGTCGTCTCAAATTCTTTCAAGAATACAAAAACACGAGCAAATCTCAAGGCCGAACTCATACATGAACTTTAAAATGTTCCCCAAATATATATATTTTTTGCTGTGTTCTTTTCTTATTCAACCCCATGTCATAGACATAACCTATTAGAGCTTATCGACAATTCGATATTTCTGTATTTCTTTATTTATACTCTTTTTGCATTGTGAAAGGTCACTTGTTTGAACTCAGGAAGTCTTTTTTATAATCATTTTTTTCCCTGGACAACTTTTGATGGTTGGACATGTTTATGATCTATCTAATTACTTAAGATGGGGTATGAAAGTAAGAAATGAAGATGGTGACAACATTTTTAGTAACTAATTTTAATCACTCAAACTTAAAATTCGGTCCCAAGATTAGAGATTTAAATAAGCCTCACATGATTTTATCATTAAAAAAATCATTCTATCTCTTTATATAGGATAGCTTTATTTTAACTTCAAATTACTTCCTTCTTAGTGCAGAAAGACAAGAAAAATATGAAAGAACAAAATAAGGATGATTTTTATGAAAGAAATTAATGCTGCCAAGTATTCTAAATAAAATATCAGAAAATAAAGAGGGGTATAAAACATATCCTGTGAATCTAATATCTAGTATTCAATACTTAATCCTCGCTTTTAATGAAAAAATTGAACGGAGCACGAAGGTAAAGACTTATAAGCATCAATTTATCCTTTATTACTAATTCAAATAAAGAACAAAGTTAACGGAATCCTAATTTTCAGCATAAAAAGTCTTAATATTTTCTTCTCACCAACATCTGAAATACACATTAATTGAATACAATATAAAAAAAAACATTCAAACTCATATTATATTATGTGTATATATTAAATACAATATACAATAAATATTGTTTCAAACGATACAAGACATAAACACGCCTTTAGTCACATGCTTCAAAAAAAAAAAAAAAAAATCAAGGCAATTGTTAATTATTCACCACAAAACGGAAAAAATGAATACTTCGCTCTTCTCAACGAGAAAAAATAAAAATAAATATAAAAAATTTGATTAGTTTAGTTATGTCATGATTATGGCAATTATGCCTAAGAACAAAAAGTACTGGCTCATTTTGGTGAATAAGTAATGACTTATATTAAATCTTGTCTTATTTCTAGATTAAAAAAAAAACAATTAACAAACTTGCCCTTAAAGACAAGACTAGAGAGTCAGAGAGAGAGAGAGAGATAGGGACATGCGATGCTATTTCTGTTCCTACCCCAAATCGTTTCCAACAAAAGAAAACACCAAAGACCAAACCAATTCGTTTTTTTTTACTAACTAAAATAAACAGTAGCTTTTCATCTACTTTTTAATTTTTTAATTTTTTTATCCGCCTAAAATGAACATATTTAAAAATTATGCTTCTATATACTACTGTTTTTAAGGTCGTATTTATATTTTTTATCATTATTGTATTTACCTTTGAAAATCTTAAAATAAAGTTTTAGTATTTAAATAACTAAAATAATAAAACTATAATGATTGATGAAATTATAAAATACTAATAATCTAACACTAATATTACTCAATAGCAAATTCATTATCAAATTTAGCATATGATAAATTTAATATAAAAAATAGCATTACATGAGAAAGTACTTTTCCATCTAAACACTAAAACTTAACATTGACATATCAACTTAGTACTTCATTGCTCTAAAGCATAGGATTTTCACATTTTGACAAAGTTTTATTTTATCCTTTAAAAGATGCTAATAAATGAGATAATATCTCTGTATGTTTACAATTTTAACGAATGTTGGGAGAGGTTTTCCGGATCACGTTTTCAAAAATTTTTTTAAAAAAATATTTTTTTCTACAATTCAAAATTTGAAATTACTTTTTACTATTTATATCTTTAAATGTCTATAATAAACTCAAACTTTAAGAACTCATTTGGGGCGACAATTGAAGTTAGAGTTTTGAGGTATTTTGATTGAAGTTAATTTGAGTTTTGGGAATATACGTTTAGTTGAAAAAAATTTTTTTTGTTTTGAGTGAAAAAGTGTTAAAACTTAAAATGAATTTGGAAACAAAAAATCAATGTAGATCTTGTTTAGTTCCTCTCAAATTTTTGTGTAAATTTTTTTTTATAAAAAAATCATCTTATTTCAAAATTAAAATAATAAAATTATGAATTTTTAAAATTTGAGTGTCTAAGGTTAGTTAGAAATGTAAATAGTTAAAAATAATTTTAAGTTAAAGAAAAAGACAAAAAAAAAAAAAAAAAATCTGAAAACGTATAGTGCATCTTCATGTCTTCATCTGTGCATACATGTTGTAGACTTTGCACAAAATGCTGAATAGATACACGTATACACCCATGTAGACTCACTCAGTTATATGTATGTGTATCTCTATACACATAACATGAATACATATAGTTATACATATTCATGCACTCGTACATAGATGCATATTCACAAATATATCATACATATATTTCAGTTACAGGTACGCACATAGACAGAGAAAAAAAGTAGAATCAATTGATCTTTATTTTGTTGCGATCAAAATTTGTTCTTTGTGTTCTTAAAAGTCATCGTTAAACACCATTTGTTTTATGAGAACAATAAGCTATGATAAAGGCCAAGGATGGCATAAATGCATATTGAGGCGAAGACGACATGCAACTGACTAGGGGACATAAAATCGAAATTTTCTTCTGATTTTGATGCACCTCTCTTATGACTTGCAAGGTACACACGCATGTATACATCTCATCGTTTCCATGGATTATCCTAGACTAAATATGTAGCCTCGCTCAGTCACTCTCTTGCAGCCTCTAGCCTCTTTTTCTTATGATCTAGTGCTCTACTGTTACAGGGAACTAAAAATATTGAAGGACTTGCTCTAGACATGGAAAGCCTCGAGAAGGCTAGTTTCACTACAAAGGCATTTGCGAAGATGCAGAGACTAAGATTGCTACAACTTAATTCTGTACAACTCACTGGAAGCTACGAACATCTTTCCAAAAATCTAAGATGGCTATGTTGGAATGGATTCCCTTTGACTTCCATTCCAAGCAGCTTTTATCAAGGAAAACTAGTCGCTATCAATTTGAAATATAGCAATCTCAAGCAGGTTTGGAAGGATCCTCAGGTACTATAGAATAACAATCCTTTCAAATTGCCACCAAAAAAAAAAAAAATTCCTTTCAAATTTTTGTTGTTCGTTTTGTATCATCCAATATTATGCTTTATTTGTGTATCTTGTGTGTGTGTGTACATAAATAGTTACATACTTAAATATATGAATATACAGAGATAAATTTGTAAGAATACAAGCATGTTGCTCTCAGCAGTATATAATTTCTCTTCTTTTATTTCTTTGGTCTTTTACAGTTGCTAAAGGAGTTGAAGATCCTCAATCTCAGTCATTCAATCAAACTAACCCGAACGCCTGATTTTTCGTATCTCCCTAATCTTGGGCAATTAATACTAAAATATTGTAAGAGATTGTCTGAGGTTCACCATTCAATTGGGAATCTTAACGAGCTTGTTCTGGTAAACTTGAAAGACTGTAATATCCTTGAGAAGCTTCCCCGAAATTTCTACAAGTTAAAATCACTCAAAACTCTTATTCTTTCTGGGTGTTCAATGTTCAATACTTTGGATGAAGATGTAGGGGAGGTGGTATCATTGACGGTTCTTCTTTCAGACAATACTGGAATAGGAGCACTACCCCAAACAATAGGACGATTGATAACCTCACAGATTTATCGTTATGTGGCTTGAGAGCATCACACGTAACTTGGGGCCTTTCCGCTTTTGGTCACGATTCATTATGCCAAGACAGAGTTCAAAGCCTGTGAATCTCTTGCCTACCTCCTTCCAAGGCTTGAAGTCCTTAACAACATTGTCGCTCATGGACTGCAATTTAACAAATGATGCACTTCCTAAGGACCTTGGCAGTCTATCTTCTCTTGTGACTTTAAGACTAGACAACAATAGTTTTCATAGCTTACCAGCAAGTTTTAAAGGTCTTTCTAGGCTCAGAAGCCTATCCCTGGATAATTGCACACTGCTTCAATCAATTCTCGATCTGCCAACAAATTTAAATGCCCTCTATGCAGCAAATTGTGTAGCACTAAAAAAAATGCCCAATATGTCAGAAATGTCAAAGTTGATCATTTTTGAACTTGCAAATTGCCATGAACTTGTCAATATCCCAGGCTTGGATAAGTTATTGAAGTCTGTGTCACTGCAATTGAAAAATAAGAATAGTGCCGCTACTACTGCATTGGAAAGCTTCTTACAGGTATTCTCTGTCTCTCACCCCATATCACCAGTCCAACCATAAAATTTGTCACCACTTAGTCCATAAAAATTATGCATGTTTGCTCATATCATGCTCCTCATGCTGTAGGTATCGACTAAAACTGAGTTTGGTAGTCTTGTTCTCCATGGTGATGATATTCCTGGATGGTTCACCAATATTTCCTACGGTTCTTCCATATCTTTTGACGTGCCTCCTTTGCTAGCCAATAGTTTGAAGGGCTGCCTAGTGCGTACTGTCTATTCATATTCTCCTAAGCGAACACTTTTCTCAGCATTTCCAAGTGTTTCAGTAATCAACAAAACACAAAGGAAAAGTTTTATCTTCGATCTAATTGCATTATCTCATTATGGAACAACTTGTGAAGGTCATCTTTGGCAGGGCCTTGTCTCAAATGATGAGTTAAAGTTGAAGGGCGGTGACAAAGTTGAGGTTAATGTAAATTTTGGAGAATATTACACGGTGAATAAGACGGGTCTTTCTCCTATTTGGCGATCATGTCAATGAGCAGATGATTCAGTTCAGCGAGCCTGGAACAAGGAGTAGCTGGTTCTATATACTACACCCTCCCAAAAGACCAAAATATTGCGACGTTCCAGAAAATGAACGGGAATAATGGATAGCGAACAAGGAAAAAAAGAAGAGAAAACAAAAAATGACAGAGATCTCTAAAGGTGGAAACTGGAATTTGCAAGAAATGCACAGTTCATTACTGAACAAGATTGGAGATTTCGAATATTTCAGAGACAGAGATTGGATATCTTTTGCTGTAGAGCTCTGTCATCTGTGAGTGGCAGACTGTTATTTGATTTGAACTGGTTATATATCTTGTTAATGTTAGAACTGTATTGTAATGAGACAGAATATACGTTATTCTCAACTAGAAAATACTGAAGCGTTATTATTCCGTACTCAGGAATCTTCGCAAGCAGCTAGAGTTTAGCCACAATTCCAGTGGCTGTACCTCTCTCGGCAAGTGGAAATGCAACGAAAGGTGATTTAGGTAGGATATTTATTCTTCAGCCTTCCCTTCAAGTTTTAAGCAATATATTCTTGTGCCTGTCTTGCTCTGCTACACATTTTTATAATGAAACCTCAAGATACAAAAATGAAAATAGCTTGTCGCTTGGATAACGTGTTCATGCATTTCCAACATCCCACGGCTCATGTTGACATTCTTTTATTTCTAGATGTTCGATAGGTGGCAGTATATTGGCTTCTCTTGATTCGTTCCTACAAATCTGTTCACCAAGTTTGAATAAGCCACAACTTTTACTTCGTTTCACACTAGTTTTTTAGGAGATGCCATGGGATGGCACTTGCTTTCTTATCCATAAATTTATATGTACTTTGACAGGTATGAAGAGCATGGAGATTCGTACATTGAAAGAAAATGGCCTTACGATGAAATACAAGGTTGCCTCTCTTTTCTTGGAAATTTTGCCCATGCCCTCCATCAACATTTCTGGAATTTTTGTTCATAGCTAAAAAAATGTAATTAGATTCTTGTTGAAGCCTCTAATGAACTAAATATTATTAACTATCAACTTTCAGATCTACGTTATGCTCCACGCTAAACTTTACCAGAACTGTTGAGAGTGTTTGAAGATTGTGTATTTTTAGTAGTAGATAGATGAGATTGTTCTAACTTGTATCTGGCCATCTTTGTTTCTAAATACAGCTACATTGTCTGATGTTGTAGCAAAGGATTTATTTTGGCACTCGTTACGTAGACTAGTATTAGATTGGTTAAATTGGGAACTCAAATTTCCTCTTGGGTCTCTATCAAATTGGTTTAAAGAAAAGAAAAGAAAAGAAAAGAAAAGATTAAAAAAAAAAAAAAAAAACATGCACACACACACACACAAGCAAATTCCAAGGCAGCTCATACATCAAGTATTCCCCCAAGGAAAAGTTTTGGCTCTGTTCTTTTCTTATCAAGCCCATTCAGAAAAAGATCTACGTGGTACATCTTTTTACTTCTTGTTATATCTGTAATACTTAAAGTGGTAATCAAACAAAATACCACTGGAAAAATGAAAGCAAATGTTTGCCTCCCGTAGCATCAAGAGATCTGAAAAGAATGCGGACACTTGCATAAAACGACGTGTACTTACCATCAATTACACCACAATCAATGTGAGCAAATATTTTCCTTCCTTTCTTCGGTATCTTGGATTCAACTAGGGACATCTTTAAATACACAAATAAGAAATAGAAATGGAAGCCATGGAAGGCATGCAGCTCAGCACTAAGTTTCACCCCATCAAAACCATTTATCTCGAGCTCTACGAGAGAACAGTTTCTACAATTTCTTAGACAGGTCGATACCATGCTGCAGAACAAACGCTCTCCTAGCCAAGCTGGAAACCTTGTACCACCACAGCAATGGATAAATAGCTTGTTCAGATTGGTAGTCGGTTTGAGTCCATCAAGTAATTCTCTCTCTCTTTGTGAGTCATCAGCATCACTATCCCATTTCAAACTCAGCTGAAGAAGGCCTTTCATTCCCTTTAAGTTTGCAACTGAAGTATCTGTAGCCTCCAACATTTTGAAGTCCCGAGATCGAAAGCTTCCCCATAAATGTGGAAGCTCTTTCAACAGCTTAATGCTAGATCGATCATGGTCACCCAAAGCAAAATTGGATAACGTTCGCAAAAGGGTGATTTTGCCAATGGCGCCCATCTCCACAATTGGAATCACAGACATCTTATTCCCGCAAACATCACTTGACTACAACAATTCAACTACAAACTCCTTGTCACCAAACCCCATAAACACTAGATTCATCTACTAAAGAAGTTGTCGGTAATCTTCTCAATGGCCTCTTTTGAACACATTTCTTTGAACCCAAGAAATCTTTTTCCTCCACAAGAAACTTTAACCTATCAAGGATTTCTACTATGTTGGCTTCTATTACCTGACTTATGCTGCTTCCATGTCCATTCTCTGACTCGGTTCGCGAAGCTTCGGTATTGGTCTTATCGATCAAGTCCTCTGCATCATAGCTTGCTTGTTTGAGCTCTCAAGCCACTCCTTCACGGCGCGGCTTCCGAGCACGAGCACAAGCTTCGAACAGAAGGCTTAGTCTTGTCTAATACTACACACAAAGCTTTGAATAGCTTTAACGATTTTGACGAACTAGTATGAAGCTCACGGTGCACCTGAAAGTCAAAGATGCTAAATATGGGTATGAAAGTAAGAAATAAAGATGGTGACAACATTTATATTAACTAATTATAATCACTCAAACTAAAAATTCGGTCTCAACATTAGAAATTTAAATATGCCACACATGATTTATCTTTAAAAATTCATTCGATCTTATTACATATGAGAGCTTTATTTTAACTCAAAATTTCTTCTTTTTCTTTCTTAGTAAAGGAGACACAGAAAAATATGAAAGAAAAAGAAAAGAAAAGAAAAGAAAAAAGTAAGGTAGATATTTATGAAAGAAATTAATACTGCCAAGTATTCTAAATAAAATAACAGAAAATAAAGAGTGTTATAAATCATATCCTGTGAATGTAATATCTAGTATTCGTTACTTAATGCTTGCTTATTAAATGACAAAAATTGAACCGGAGCACAAAGGTAAAGACTTATATGCCATCGTCAACCGTAACCTCTTTAATAATCCTAATTCAAATAAAGAACAAAGTTCATGAAATCCTAATTTTTCAGCTTAAAAAGTCCGAATACCTTTTTTTTTTTTTTCTTAAAAAAAATCCTGTTCTTAATAAAACTGGAACAATATATATATTAAAAAAAACCCTTAATGAACATAAAAGTTCGTAGAGATCATAAACGTATCTTACATTGTATTCGTATGGGATTTTTTTTTTTTTTTAACCGCGAAACCAGTTGGAAAAATAATAAAAATTCCTCAAAACGACAAAGTATATCAACTATAAAAAACGATGACATAACTTCAAAACTGATATCGACTTGAAACCGATAAGAACATTGAAGAACGACATGAAGCAAAATCAAGATTGATAAAAACGACACGAATCTCAATACGACAGAAAAGAAAGAATTACTCCAAGCCTAAAACGACACAAATATATAAAGCGACGTAAAGTTGAGAACGAGAACAGTTGAACATGGGGAACGCACTTGGCAAAGGAGTTACAATTATACGACTATAACAACGTTTTCCTATTCCTTTTTCCTTTTTTTTTCCCCTCTCCCCGAACAGAACATAAGATCTGCCTAATGCTATACAAGTTCGATCTTTTATATTGGAAAGCTTTATTTATTTATTTATTTTTGAAAACTTGAAAAGCTTTAGGTACAATTTAAGTTGAAATTTTTAAGTTTGAGTTGGTTGAATTTTTAAAAATTAATTATAATTTTTATTGACTTTTTAGAAAAAAGACAAAAACTAAGATGAAAATTTTAAGTTTAATATGGTTTACCAAATGGAGGCTTAGTTTAGGTTTCATAATTGCTTCTTTCTTATCGCAGAAGAAACAAGACATTTTTGAATTTGGAATTGCCAAATACCCACAACCACATATCTTGAACTTATTTATCTTTTTTTTTTTTTTTTAAAGAAATCCTAATCAAAATAAAACTGCAGCAAAATTAAAATAAACAACTAAATTAATTTAAAAAAAAGTTTGTATTGGTCTTTAACATTGAAACACATCTTAGTTGTACAAAAATATCTTCTGTTTTCTCCACGAAACCAGTTGGGAAAACAAAAATTCCTCAAAACGACAATTAAAAGTGGCATTAACTAAAAAAACGATGACGATTTCAAAATCGATCACATGAAAACGACAAAAATTTTGAAGAACGACATAAAGCGAATTATCAACATCAATAAACAGACGCTAATCTCAAAACGACAAGAAGAAAAGAATTACGCCTACCGAAAACCGACACAACTCTATAAAACGACATAAATTTGAGAACGACAATACTTCAACATGGGGCACGAACTGAACAAACCGACAAACGACAACAACTATCAGGTACAGCAACGTGTTTTTTATATATTTTTTTAAACCTCTGGCTTTTTTACAAACACCCCTGAACTTTTTCAATTTTTCAATTTAATGCTCATAAACTTTTTTCCCTTGAAACTAGCCTCGTAAACATAAAAATTTTTGTTTAACTTTCAAATGTTTCACCCTATTCATTTGATTCACAGGGAGGTGTTAAAGATTCATCAGTCTTTATCAACAACCAAAAAGTTGCATGCTTTGATAATCAAGACCCAACTATCCCATGACCCGTTTTATGCGACCCAAATCGTTAGATTGTATGCCCTTCACGGAGATCTTTGTTCTGCACGTAACATGTTCGACGAAAGTCCCAACCGAAGTGTGTACCTTTGGAACTCCATAATCCGAGCCCATGCCCGGGCTCATCAATTTTCTGATGCATTTTCTATCTTCAGAAAGATGTTGAGGACTGATATTAGCCCAGATAATTTCACTTACGTTTGTGTAATACGTGCATGCTCTGAGAGATTTTATATTCATGGACTGAAACTTGTCCATGCAGGTGCTATAGTTTCTGGCTTTGGATCGGATTCTATATGTGGTAGTTCACTTGTTACGGCTTATTCGAAACTAGGCCTTGTTGAGGAAGCGAGTAAGGTGTTCTATGGGATAAGGGAACCGGATTTGGTCTTGTGGAATTCCATGATTTCTGCTTTTGGGAATTGTGGATTTTGGTACCAAAGTCTAGAACTCTTCAGCAAGATGCAAAACAGTGGAAAGAAGCCAGATGGGTATACATTTGTTGGTTTGCTTTTGAGTTTGTCTGATTCTAGCTTGGTGAATATTAGCCAAGGAGTACATGGCTTTTGCTTAAAAACTGGTTTGGACTCCAATGCTCATGTGGGCGGCGCACTTTTAAGCATGTACTCAAGATGCAAGTCCATGAGTTCTGCATACAAAGTGTTCGGTGGAATTTCTCAACCTGATTTAGTCACATGGTCAGCTTTGATAACTGGGTATTCTCGATCCGGAGAGCATGAAAAGGCATTAGTTTTCTTCAAGAAATTGATTTTGGTAGGCAAGAAGCCGGATTCCGTCTTGATCGCTAGTGTGTTGGCTGCTGCTGCTGAGATGGCGAATGTTAAGCCTGGTGGTGAAATTCATGCCTATGTTATTCGGCAGGGACTTGAATCAGACGTCATGGTTAGTTCTGCTCTCATACACATGTACTCAAAATCGGGTATCTTAGGCTTAGGGATCCGGGTTTTCGACATAATGCCGGAGAGGAATATTGTTACTTACAATTCATTGATATCAGGATTTGGTCTCCATGGACTTGCTTCCCATGCTTTTGAAGTGTTTGAGGAGATACCAGAGAAGGGACTAGTGCCTGATGAATCTACTTTCTCTGCTCTTCTTTGTGCTTGTTCCCATGCCGGCCTTGTTGAGGATGGAAAAAAAGTGTTCAGAAGAATGAAAGAGAAGTTTGGAATCCAAGCCAGAACCGAACATTATGTTCACTTGGTGAAACTTCTTGGGATGAATGGAGAGCTGGAAGAGGCTTATTATCTCATCCAGTCCTTGCCTGAGCCTGTTGAACATGGCATTTGGGGTGCCCTTTTATCTTGCTGTGATGCTTGTGGAAATTCTGAGCTAGCAGAAATTGTAGCACAAAGACTAATGGAAACTAATCCCAAAAGGGGTTCCTATAAAGTGATGCTTTCCAACATATATGCTGGTGATGGGAAGTGGGATGAAGCTTGGAAGCTGAGGGACAATATGAGAGAAGGCAATATCTGGAAGAACCCTGGACTTAGCTGGATTTAAGGCAATACCATTTGATTCCCTTCAATATACATCTGATCTTGGTCGAATCAGCTTTATAAAGGTTTCACATACACATTGGCAGGTCAGTTAAATTTTTTCAGTTTCTGGTCAACAAGTTCCACCAATTACAATTTACCCTCTTGTGACAAAGATAACCTATCAATAATTCCATAATTCCATATCTGTACCTAACAATAATTATTTCACTCCCGTAACTCCACCATAAAAGTGTGTGAAAAAACATAACCTATCAGTTTTTTATCAGTAATTTCAGACCTGACGTCATTATTCCACAACTGACAACATTATGCATAATTAAAGGAAAAACTTAATAGATATTTGTTAATTTATTATTAATTATTGTAAATATTGGGATGATGATGAACTTTTAATATATATATATATATATATATATATTTTAGTAGAAAAGGACACAGGAAGACAGAGCTATATTTAAACCTGATGATATTTTGTATTGCTAAAATTGACATCCTCAAGTACACCATGACAGGAAGAAAGCGGAAAAAAGAGAACAAAAGTAAAAATCAAAGTGAAAGATTGAAGAGCTATTTGGTTGCAAGAGAGGGTGGCTTTTTGCTGGGGAATTTATCACTCTTGGTGTTGGACTCTCCACCACCTTGTTCATCATCAGCGGTGGCAGGGTGAGGGTGTAGCTGAGGCTGAGTGATGGGTTCTTCTTCGTCATTGTGATCTTGATCAAAATCACGAGCCTTTGGATGTTGTGAGCACTGGAGAAGAGATCAACCGGCTCAGAATCACCAATCATCCCTCCTTCAAGTGGAGTGCCATGCTTGTAAGCCACCCTCACAGCTTCATCCTCGTTTAGCCTCGCCTGTGTCGTGGCATACTTTATGTCATCCTTACCCTTTGCCATTTCTCTTCTCTCTCTCTCTCTAAGTTTCTTTAGGTTCCGATGTAATTGGTTTCATGTAGTTTCTTACTTACCATTATAAGCTATGTTGAGAGTAGCACGTGGCAGATTCTTCCAAAGAAGGACGACACGTGTGTTTTGGTGTGCCACGTGGACTATTTCCGTGACTCTTGAGTGTTACATGATCAACTAGTTATACCAATTGATCTCACCAACTTAAAATTTTGTGGGTGGAACTCCTGGTGTGTTACTAGTTTCCATCTTGGTAGTGCTTAGTTGTGCTTCACTTCTTTTGCTGCCACATCAAAGACAAACTTAGCCCCGTTTGCTACGTTCACTTAAATTAGAATTTTGAAGATATTTTGATTGGAGTTGAGTTGATGTTTCGAATTATACGTTTGATTGTTTGGAGTTAAAAAGTGTAAAAATTTAAATTATGTATAAATTTTGTTTCGTTTCTCTTATCATTCTATATAATAAAAAAAATCATTTCAACTTATAGACTTTTAAAATTTGAGTTCTTAAGATATATTTGTAGATGTGAGTAGTGAAATTATACTCTTCATGGAAAAGACAAAAAAAAATTTAGAAAAATTTGATTGAAGTGGACCAATCAAACATAGATTTAGTCGTATACAAATTTAAAGATTAAATGCAGTAATTTTATTTTAAGCATAATTGAGTATTAATTTTATATATGATTTCAGTTTTAGAAAAATTAGTGATAATGAAGGTACTTGTCACAAAAATTTAATTATAATACTCGAGAACCAAACACCCTTTACAAAAGCTAACAAGTGTCTTTACTTCTTAGCTTTATTATGCTAAATGTACAAATAAACACTTTAACAATATCTTTTTGTCACTCCTTACAGTTTGTCACATGACCAATCCAATATCTGTCATGTGGTAATTTTTTCTATTGCTTTTTTCCTCTTTGCTTTGCTCTACCTTGCTCGCCAACTAGCTGAACAGAGCAGGACAACTTCTGATTATATGTCTAGTAGAGCCCAAAGCATTGATATTGAAAGAAAGAAATCCCTCTAGCATTGAAGAAAGAACAAAGACAATGACTTACCTACGGGAGAATCCTATCTAGATCATCGACTGCTCGAAAGTCGGCTCATGCTCATCAAAATCTAATTGTTTGCGATTATATTTTTTCAACCACAAAAAAAAAAAATAATAATAATAATATAAAATTCGACATATCAAGTGAAAATTTTGAACAAGTTATGTACCGCACCAAGTTTACAAGGTCTTAAAATAAACACGTTTATATTTTTATCCTCTTTTAATTCTGTGCCATCGCCAAATGTTATTATTAGATCTATTAGTTTTTATTTTATATCATATTAATCTAGTATCAAATTTTTATATTATATTAGTATAATGATATTTAAAATTGTCAAATTTTCCTTATATTCCGTTGTCCAAACAGGTCTAAAGAACCTCAAAAGT
>CM046366.1:2387131-2421801 GCA_025413025.1 Ficus hispida
GATATCTTTTGCTGTAGAGCTCTGTCATCTGTGAGTGGCAGACTGTTATTTGATTGAACTGGTTATATATCTTGTTAATGTTAGAACTGTATTGTAATGAGACAGAATATACGTTATTCTCAACTAGAAAATACTGAAGCGTTATTATTCCGTACTCAGGAATCTTCGCAAGCAGCTAGAGTTTAGCCACAATTCCAGTGGCTCGTACCTCTCTCGGCAAGTGGAAATGCAACGGAAAGGTGATTTAGGTAGGATATTTATTCTTCAGCCTTCCCTTCAAGTTTTAAGCAATATATTCTTGTGCCTGTCTTGCTCTGCTACACATTTTTATAATGAAACCTCAAGATACAAAAATGAAAATAGCTTGTCGCTTGGATAACGTGTTCATGCATTTCCAACATCCCACGGCTCATGTTGACATTCTTTTATTTCTAGATGTTCGATAGGTGGCAGTATATTGGCTTCTCTTGATTCGTTCCTACAAATCTGTTCACCAAGTTTGAATAAGCCACAACTTTTACTTCGTTTCACACTAGTTTTTTAGGAGATGCCATGGGATGGCACTTGCTTTCTTATCCATAAATTTATATGTACTTTGACAGGTATGAAGAGCATGGAGATTCGTACATTGAAAGAAAATGGCCTTACGATGAAATACAAGGTTGCCTCTCTTTTCTTGGAAATTTTGCCCATGCCCTCCATCAACATTTCTGGAATTTTTGTTCATAGCTAAAAAAATGTAATTAGATTCTTGTTGAAGCCTCTAATGAACTAAATATTATTAACTATCAACTTTCAGATCTACGTTATGCTCCACGCTAAACTTTACCAGAACTGTTGAGAGTGTTTGAAGATTGTGTATTTTTAGTAGTAGATAGATGAGATTGTTCTAACTTGTATCTGGCCATCTTTGTTTCTAAATACAGCTACATTGTCTGATGTTGTAGCAAAGGATTTATTTTGGCACTCGTTACGTAGACTAGTATTAGATTGGTTAAATTGGGAACTCAAATTTCCTCTTGGGTCTCTATCAAATTGGTTTAAAGAAAAGAAAAGAAAAGAAAAGAAAAGATTAAAAAAAAAAAAAAACATGCACACACACACACACAAGCAAATTCCAAGGCAGCTCATACATCAAGTATTCCCCCACGGAAAAGTTTTGGCTCTGTTCTTTTCTTAATCAAGCCCATTCAGAAAAAGATCTACGTGGTACATACTTTTTACTTCTTGTTATATCTGTAATACTTAAAGTGGTACATCAAACAAAATACCACTGGAAAAATGAAAGCAAATGTTTGCCTCCCGTAGCATACAAGAGATCTGAAAAGAATGCAGACACTTGCATAAAACCGACGTGTACTTACCATCAATTACACCACAATCAATGTGAGCAAATATTTTCCTTCCTTTCTTCGGTATCTTGGATTCAACTAGGGACATCTTTAAATACACAAATAAGAAATAGAAGATGGAAGCCATGGAAGGCACTGCAGCTCAGCACTAAAGTTTCACCCCATCAAAACCATTTATCTCGAGCTCTACGAGAGAACAGTTTCTACAATTTCTTAGACAGGTCGATACCATGCTGCAGAACAAACGCTCTCCTAGCCAAGCTGGAAACCTTGTACCACCACAGCAATGGATAAATAGCTTGTTCAGATTGGTAGTCGGTTTGAGTCCATCAAGTAATTCTCTCTCTCTTTGTGAGTCATCAGCATCACTATCCCATTTCAAACTCAGCTGAAGAAGGCCTTTCATTCCCTTTAAGTTTGCAACTGAAGTATCTGTAGCCTCCAACATTTTGAAGTCCCGAGATCGAAAGCCTTCCCCATAAATGTGGAAGCTCTTTCAACAGCTTAATGCTAGATCGATCATGGTCACCCAAAGCAAAATTGGATAACGTTCGCAAAAGGGTGATTTTGCCAATGGCGCCCATCTCCACAATTGGAATCACAGACATCTTATTCCCGCAAACATCACTTGACTACAACAATTCAACTACAAACTCCTTGTCACCAAACCCCATAAACACTAGATTCATCTACTAAAGAAGTTGTCGGTAATCTTCTCAATGGCCTCTTTTGAACACATTTCTTTGAACCCAAGAAATCTTTTTCCTCCACAAGAAACTTTAACCTATCAAGGATTTCTACTATGTTGGCTTCTATTACCTGACTTATGCTGCTTCCATGTCCATTCTCTGACTCGGTTCGCGAAGCTTCGGTATTGGTCTTATCGATCAAGTCCTCTGCATCATAGCTTGCTTGTTTGAGCTCTCAAGCCACTCCTTCACGGCGCGGCTTCCGAGCACGAGCACAAGCTTCGAACAGAAGGCTTAGTCTTGTCTAATACTACACACAAAGCTTTGAATAGCTTTAACGATTTTGACGAACTAGTATGAAGCTCACGGTGCACCTGAAAGTCAAAGATGCTAAATATGGGTATGAAAGTAAGAAATAAAGATGGTGACAACATTTATATTAACTAATTATAATCACTCAAACTAAAAATTCGGTCTCAACATTAGAAATTTAAATATGCCACACATGATTTATCTTTAAAAATTCATTCGATCTTATTACATATGAGAGCTTTATTTTAACTCAAAATTGCTTCTTTTTCTTTCTTAGTAAAGGAGACACAGAAAAATATGAAAGAAAAAAGAAAAGAAAAGAAAAGAAAAAAGTAAGGTAGATATTTATGAAAGAAATTAATACTGCCAAGTATTCTAAATAAAATAACAGAAAATAAAGAGTGTTATAAATCATATCCTGTGAATGTAATATCTAGTATTCGTTACTTAATGCTTGCTTATTAAATGACAAAAATTGAACCGGAGCACAAAGGTAAAGACTTATATGCCATCGTCAACCGTAACCTCTTTAATAATCCTAATTCAAATAAAGAACAAAGTTCATGAAATCCTAATTTTTCAGCTTAAAAAGTCCGAATACCTTTTTTTTTTTTAACTTAAAAAAAATCCTGTTCTTAATAAAACTGGAACAATATATATATTAAAAAAAACCCTTAATGAACATAAAAGTTCGTAGAGATCATAAACGTATCTTACATTGTATTCGTATGGGATTTTTTTTTTTTTTTAACCGCGAAACCAGTTGGAAAAATAATAAAAATTCCTCAAAACGACAAAGTATATCAACTATAAAAAACGATGACATAACTTCAAAACTGATATCGACTTGAAACCGATAAGAACATTGAAGAACGACATGAAGCAAAATCAAGATTGATAAAAACGACACGAATCTCAATACGACAGAAAAGAAAGAATTACTCCAAGCCTAAAACGACACAAATATATAAAGCGACGTAAAGTTGAGAACGAGAACAGTTGAACATGGGGAACGCACTTGGCAAAGGAGTTACAATTATACGACTATAACAACGTTTTCCTATTCCTTTTTCCTTTTTTTTTCCCCCTCTCCCCGAACAGAACATAAGATCTGCCTAATGCTATACAAGTTCGATCTTTTATATTGGAAAGCTTTATTTATTTATTTATTTTTGAAAACTTGAAAAGCTTTAGGTACAATTTAAGTTGAAATTTTTAAGTTTGAGTTGGTTGAATTTTTAAAAATTAATTATAATTTTTATTGACTTTTTAGAAAAAAGACAAAAACTAAGATGAAAATTTTAAGTTAATATGGTTTACCAAATGGAGGCTTAGTTTAGGTTTCATAATTGCTTCTTTCTTATCGCAGAAGAAACAAGACATTTTTGAATTTGGAATTGCCAAATACCCACAACACATATCTTGAACTTATTTATCTTTTTTTTTTTTTTAAAGAAATCTAATCAAAATAAAACTGCAGCAAAATTAAAATAAACAACTAAATTAATTTAAAAAAAAGTTTGTATTGGTCTTTAACATTGAAACACATCTTAGTTGTACAAAAATATCTTCTGTTTTCTCCACGAAACCAGTTGGGAAAACAAAAATTCCTCAAAACGACAATTAAAAGTGGCATTAACTAAAAAAACGATGACGATTTCAAAATCGATCACATGAAAACGACAAAAATTTGAAGAACGACATAAAGCGAATTATCAACATCAATAAACAGACGCTAATCTCAAAACGACAAGAAGAAAAGAATTACGCCTACCGAAAACCGACACAACTCTATAAAACGACATAAATTTGAGAACGACAATACTTCAACATGGGGCACGAACTGAACAAACCGACAAACGACAACAACTATCAGGTACAGCAACGTGTTTTTTATATATTTTTTTAAACCTCTGGCTTTTTTACAAACACCCCTGAACTTTTTCAATTTTTCAATTTAATGCTCATAAACTTTTTTCCCTTGACAACTAGCCTCGTAAACATAAAAATTTTTGTTTAAACTTTCAAATGTTTCACCCTATTCATTTGATTCACAGGGAGGTGTTAAAGATTCATCAGTCTTTATCAACAACCAAAAAGTTGCATGCTTTGATAATCAAGACCCAACTATCCCATGACCCGTTTTATGCGACCCAAATCGTTAGATTGTATGCCCTTCACGGAGATCTTTGTTCTGCACGTAACATGTTCGACGAAAGTCCCAACCGAAGTGTGTACCTTTGGAACTCCATAATCCGAGCCCATGCCCGGGCTCATCAATTTTCTGATGCATTTTCTATCTTCAGAAAGATGTTGAGGACTGATATTAGCCCAGATAATTTCACTTACGTTTGTGTAATACGTGCATGCTCTGAGAGATTTTATATTCATGGACTGAAACTTGTCCATGCAGGTGCTATAGTTTCTGGCTTTGGATCGGATTCTATATGTGGTAGTTCACTTGTTACGGCTTATTCGAAACTAGGCCTTGTTGAGGAAGCGAGTAAGGTGTTCTATGGGGTAAGGGAACCGGATTTGGTCTTGTGGAATTCCATGATTTCTGCTTTTGGGAATTGTGGATTTTGGTACCAAAGTCTAGAACTCTTCAGCAAGATGCAAAACAGTGGAAAGAAGCCAGATGGGTATACATTTGTTGGTTTGCTTTTGAGTTTGTCTGATTCTAGCTTGGTGAATATTAGCCAAGGAGTACATGGCTTTTGCTTAAAAACTGGTTTGGACTCCAATGCTCATGTGGGCGGCGCACTTTTAAGCATGTACTCAAGATGCAAGTCCATGAGTTCTGCATACAAAGTGTTCGGTGGAATTTCTCAACCTGATTTAGTCACATGGTCAGCTTTGATAACTGGGTATTCTCGATCCGGAGAGCATGAAAAGGCATTAGTTTTCTTCAAGAAATTGATTTTGGTAGGCAAGAAGCCGGATTCCGTCTTGATCGCTAGTGTGTTGGCTGCTGCTGCTGAGATGGCGAATGTTAAGCCTGGTGGTGAAATTCATGCCTATGTTATTCGGCAGGGACTTGAATCAGACGTCATGGTTAGTTCTGCTCTCATACACATGTACTCAAAATCGGGTATCTTAGGCTTAGGGATCCGGGTTTTCGACATAATGCCGGAGAGGAATATTGTTACTTACAATTCATTGATATCAGGATTTGGTCTCCATGGACTTGCTTCCCATGCTTTTGAAGTGTTTGAGGAGATACCAGAGAAGGGACTAGTGCCTGATGAATCTACTTTCTCTGCTCTTCTTTGTGCTTGTTCCCATGCCGGCCTTGTTGAGGATGGAAAAAAAGTGTTCAGAAGAATGAAAGAGAAGTTTGGAATCCAAGCCAGAACCGAACATTATGTTCACTTGGTGAAACTTCTTGGGATGAATGGAGAGCTGGAAGAGGCTTATTATCTCATCCAGTCCTTGCCTGAGCCTGTTGAACATGGCATTTGGGGTGCCCTTTTATCTTGCTGTGATGCTTGTGGAAATTCTGAGCTAGCAGAAATTGTAGCACAAAGACTAATGGAAACTAATCCCAAAAGGGGTTCCTATAAAGTGATGCTTTCCAACATATATGCTGGTGATGGGAAGTGGGATGAAGCTTGGAAGCTGAGGGACAATATGAGAGAAGGCAATATCTGGAAGAACCCTGGACTTAGCTGGATTTAAGGCAATACCATTTGATTCCCTTCAATATACATCTGATCTTGGTCGAATCAGCTTTATAAAGGTTTCACATACACATTGGCAGGTCAGTTAAATTTTTTCAGTTTCTGGTCAACAAGTTCCACCAATTACAATTTACCCTCTTGTGACAAAGATAACCTATCAATAATTCCATAATTCCATATCTGTACCTAACAATAATTATTTCACTCCCGTAACTCCACCATAAAAGTGTGTGAAAAAACATAACCTATCAGTTTTTTATCAGTAATTTCAGACCTGACGTCATTATTCCACAACTGACAACATTATGCATAATTAAAGGAAAAACTTAATAGATATTTGTTAATTTTTTATTAATTATTGTAAATATTGGGATGATGATGAACTTTTAATATATATATATATATATATATATATTTTAGTAGAAAAGGACACAGGAAGACAGAGCTATATTTAAACCTGATGATATTTTGTATTGCTAAAATTGACATCCTCAAGTACACCATGACAGGAAGAAAGCGGAAAAAAGAGAACAAAAGTAAAAATCAAAGTGAAAGATTGAAGAGCTATTTGGTTGCAAGAGAGGGTGGCTTTTTGCTGGGGAATTTATCACTTGGACTCTCCACCACCTTGTTCATCATCAGCGGTGGCAGGGTGAGGGTGTAGCTGAGGCTGAGTGATGGGTTCTTCTTCGTCATTGTGATCTTGATCAAAATCACGAGTCCTTTGGATGTTGTGAGCACTGGAGAAGAGATCAACCGGCTCAGAATCACCAATCATCCCTCCTTCAAGTGGAGTGCCATGCTTGTAAGCCACCCTCACAGCTTCATCCTCGTTTAGCCTCGCCTGTGCCGTGGCATACTTTATGTCATCCTTACCCTTTGCCATTTCTCTCTCTCTCTCTCTAAGTTTCTTTAGGTTCCGATGTAATTGGTTTCATGTAGTTTCTTACCATTATAAGCTATGTTGAGAGTAGCACGTGGCAGATTCTTCCAAAGAAGGACGACACGTGTGTTTTGGTGTGCCACGTGGACTATTTCCGTGACTCTTGAGTGTTACATGATCAACTAGTTATACCAATTGATCTCACCAACTTAAAATTTTGTGGGTGGAACTCCTGGTGTGTTACTAGTTTCCATCTTGGTAGTGCTTAGTTGTGCTTCACTTCTTTTGCTGCCACATCAAAGACCAAACTTAGCCCCGTTTGCTACGTTCACTTAAATTAGAATTTTGAAGATATTTTGATTGGAGTTGAGTTGATGTTTCGAATTATACGTTTGATTGTTTGGAGTTAAAAAGTGTAAAAATTTAAATTATTTATAAATTTTGTTTTGTTTCTCTTATCATTCTATACAATAAAAAAAATCATTTCAACTTATAGACTTTTAAAATTTGAGTTCTTAAGATATATTTGTAGATGTGAGTAGTGAAATTATACTCTTCATGGAAAAGACAAAAAAAATTTAGAAAAATTTGATTGAAGTGGACCAATCAAACATAGATTTAGTCGTATACTAATTTAAAGATTAAATGCAGTAATTTTATTTTAAGCATAATTGAGTATTAATTTTATATATGATTTCAGTTTTAGAAAAATTAGTGATAATGAAGGTACTTGTCACATGAATTTAATTATAATACTCGAGAACCAAACACCCTTTACAAAAGCTAACAAGTGTCTTTACTTCTTAGCTTTATTATGCTAAATGTACAAATAAACACTTTAACAATATCTTTTTGTCACTCCTCACAGTTTGTCACATGACCAATCCAATATCTGTCATGTGGTAATTTTTTCTATTGCTTTTTTCCTCTTTGCTTTGCTCTACGCGTGCTCGCCAACTAGCTGAACAGAGCAGGACAACTTCTGATTATATGTCTAGTAGAGCCCAAAGCATTGATATTGAAAGAAAGAAATCCCTCTAGCATTGAAGAAAGAACAAAGACAATGACTTACCTACGGGAGAATCCTATCTAGAATCATCGACTGCTCGAAAGTCGGCTCATGCTCATCAAAATCTAATTGTTTGCGAGTTATATTTTTTCAACCACAAAAAAATAATAATAATAATAATAAAATTCGACATTCAAGTGAAAATTTTGAACAAGTTATAGTACCGCACCAAGTTTACAAGGTCTTAAAATAAACAGTTTATATTTTTTCCTCTTTTAATTATGCCATCGCCAAATGTTATTATTAGATCTATTAGTTTTTATTTTATATCATATTAATCTAGTATCAAATTTTTATATATAATATTTAAATTGTCAAATTTTCCTTATATTCCGTTGTCCAAACAGTGCTAAAGAACCTCAAAAGTACAAAAACAAAGGTGAAATGCCGTCTTCTTTTACCGATTATCACTAGGCTGCAGCACTACTCAGCCGAGCTTCGCCTTCGCTACGGTTCGTAGGTAACCAACAACCCAATATTCCACAACGACACCAAAAAATTTGGCTACTTTTGCCCTCTCTCTCTCACTGACACTCTCACGTCTCTCTCCAAACACCCAATCCCATTCCTCTCTCTCTCCTCTCTCTTCTATGGTCTTTGGAGTAAATTAAATGGCTTCATCGCTTTTATCAAGGTCTCTCTTTTCTGCTCATCGCCTGATTCACTCCTCTCTCTCTCCAACCCAAAAACCACAATTCCTCTCTTCTTTCTTCAATGTAAGTCCTCCTCTCTCCTCTTCTCGATCAATCTCTATCTGGGTTTCTGCTAAATCTTTCATTTTTATTATAAAGATTCGATTTTGTTTTTGGGTTAGCTTTGTTGGATATGGGGTTAAGAAGTTTTGGATTATTTGTTATTGTATGTGGTCTGGATTCTTGACCATGTTCATCTACCCAAAGCGTATCACAATGTGTGAATAATATCTCTTTTGGACTCTTCTAATTTTTCATTTTTAATTGTCGTTTTGGTTTATGTTTCTGGTATTGGACTTAGGTACAAAGTCGTTATCTTTGCTGAGTTGTTGCATGCGCTTTGCTCAAATTTTTGGTTCCATCTTCTTGCTTTACCATGTAAGAGCTCATTGGAATTTCTGTGTTTTCATAATTATCAGCTGCAAATGTTCTTTTAAAGCTTGGGAAAAGTCTTTGCAGTGAAATAGTTGAAAACTTTCGGTTTTATAGAGAGGTTTAAAGGTTTTCTTTTTCTTTTTCTTCTTTTTTTCCCCCCCCACTCTTTTTTCATTGTGAAAGGTGGCTCTTTGCATTGGGATTGTTTGTGATTTGTCTACTAATACTTTATATGAAGTTTAAATGGATAGATTAATCAAGCTGTGACCCGGATTTTGGCGTTTAAACTTAGAAGTTTCAGGATGTTTGTTTAATACCTAATGATTTTACAAGTTGAAGATGTTACTCATATATAACGTTCTTTTGCCGCTGCAGAAGAGACAAGTTCACTCACGAGGAGGCCCTGTCCCTGCCTGGACATCATATAAAAAATCTGGTTCGGTTACTCGCGTTATGGCTTCCTCGACACTCGGGTCAAGAGCTGGTTTTGCTTCAAAAACTAGTGTGGATGACCCAATTGTTTCTGTTAATTGGCTCCACGAGAACCTCAAGGACCCGAACTTGAAGGTAAACGTTTAACAAAGTTTGTTTGAAATAAGGCACCTTCTTTTCGTCACTTTTAGATTTTATGTTTTTGCTTATCATTCGTTTTTGTTATCTTATTCAGGTGTTGGATTCATCTTGGTACATGCCTGATGAGCAGAGGAATCCAATTCAAGAGTATCAGGTGCCACTAATCAAAATGCAATAAGCATAAGATCTATTTTCTAGTCCGTTTAGTGTCAAATGTTACTTTATTGTATTCATGATATATGGATCTTATATGGGTTGTTCTCATGTGTCAACTTTGACTCTGATTTAGTTTTCTACCTTTGTAGGTTGCTCACATTCCTGGTGCTCTCTTCTTTGACATTGACGGGATTTCCGATCTAACTACAAAAGTGAGATGGTTTTCCTTTAGATGTTAATCTATCTTTTGTCATTTATGTGCCTGATTTCCAAAATTACAAATTAAAATTTAAAAAACGCTATTGAAGAACTGTTTATAGATGCAATTAGCATGCAAATACCTCATGTTGGGGGTTTAACTTAGAAATTAAACTTGAATTTCATTGGACCAATAAATTAGATGTTGGAAGAATCTTTTGCATCTTTCAATATCAATACAAACAATTGTTGTACACTGTTTGCTATGTATTCAGTCAGTTTCTCTTGGTTTCTAATGTGCAAATATTGAACTGTATTGCTCCAGTTACCACATATGTTGCCGTCAGAAGAAGCCTTTGCTGCTGCTGTTTCTGCTCTTGGCATCCAGAACAAAGATGATGTGATTGTGTATGACGGGAAGGGGATTTTCAGTGCCGCTCGTGTTTGGTGGTGAGTCATGTGTTCAACCCTAAAATAGTTTGGTTTGCTCAACATGCCCTTTTTTTTTTTTCCCCCCCCTTCTTTTGTTGGATAGATAAACTAATTTGCCTTTCTTTGCTATCTTAAAGGATGTTTCGGGTATTTGGCCATAACAGAGTCTGGGTTTTAGACGGAGGCCTGCCAACATGGCGAGCAGCGGGATATGATGTTGAATCCAGTGCTTCAGGTGATGCTATTCTGAAGGCTAGTGCTGCCAGTGAAGCGATAGAGAAAGTATATCAGGGACAGGCGGTATATTCATAAATTCTCCACCTACTTGTATTCTATCTCGATTTTCCTTTTGATTCCTTATATGGCTTGTGTGTGGCATAGTGTATTAATCTGCTTTCCTATTCGTTTACTTTAATTTGATCTACACCTTTCCCTGGTTGCAGGTTGGGCCAGTTACATTTGAGACAAAGTTTCAGCCTCATCTTGTCTGGACACTTGATCAGGTTGGCTTTCTTGTTTCTGAATATATTCCGTTTTTGGGAATCTTGGTTTTTATTCCTAAAATGAGTGATTATAATTTTCAAAGGAGAAAGACATCTTGGGACTTGATTTTTGCTATGACTATGTTATTGGATGTTATCTATTTTCTCAAAAATAGCAAGTTATCATTAGAAGACTCGAAAGGAAGTTTGTAAAAGTTTTGAGCTTACATGTAGTCTCTAGATGTACTTTAAGTGCCAATCTGTGATTGGGAGAGTTTTCCACATGAAGCAGGTTCTTTATGGGTTTTCTTTATGTCTAATATTTATTTGCCTCACGTATTTCATGATATGTTTTTCAGGTTAGGAAAAACCTGGAGGAAAATACACACCAACTTGTAGATGCTCGATCTAAGGCTAGGTAATCTTAACTATTCTTTGTTCCAAGCCAAAATGGCTCTGGTTCTTTTGCTGAAAACAAAGATTTTCTGCTTACTGAGAAAACTATTTGCGGAAGTGCAACTGCAACATAGCTGGATTTGATGGGGATTTGGTTCTCCAGGTTTGATGGAAATGCACCAGAACCTCGAAAGGGTATTAGAAGTGGTCATGTACCTGGCAGCAGGTGCCTTCCTTTTCCGCAGGTAAGAGATCTCTTATGATGACCTAAAGAATTGTACGATGCTTTCAAAGACTTGCATTGAGATTTTCGGTAGTTTAGAATTTGGCGTCTCAAAAGTACAGATCTTATCAACGTAACGCATCAGATGATTCACAGAGAACAATTTGTCTTGAACAATGTTGGAGATATATTGTGCCATTATTTGGTTGTTTTTTACATCTCATGTTTTCTTAGATCTGCACTCCAAAGTTGTTGAGTCAAATAAGAAATTATGCTAACATGTTATTGGTAATATACTCTCATGGTGATTCTCTGCAGGTATTAAGTGAATCTGGGACCATCTTATCAGTAGATGAGCTAAGCAAAAAGTCGAGCAAGCGGGTAAAATTCTACATAAACTCTAAAGAACTAGTTTCCAATTCCATTATAAGAGCAATTAGTCAGCATTTAATGTAATCTTAATACGAATGGTAAATTTTTACTCCTGTTGCATTGATAAATGCGGATACAAATTAATCTGCAATGATATTGTTGTCTGGGGAATAAATGGAAGCACAAGCATGGAGAAGGAAACTGCATAACATCTAGAAACTTGATACCATAGTTTTGCTTTGCTCTTGCCTAATGATCCGGACCTCATGCTGCAGGGATCTCTCTGGACAGCCCAATCGCTACGACTTGCGGCACTGGCATAACTGCTAGCGTTCTTGCTTTGGTACGATTCTCTCTCTCTCTCTCTCTCTCTCTCTTCCCTTGTATGTATAGATCAGTGCTAATTGGTGTCAATGGTGCCCAATACTGCAACTCACATGTGTGGAGGCTGCATGTGGGACCCACCTATTGCAAGTAATGGTATCAAGCACTAGTAACTTCCTATACATTTTCTTAGTCTTGTGTCAACGACTTGAATTCTCTTTAATTTCAAATGACGAGTGAAATACAATGCGATTGAACGGAATTTAGGCTTGCTTGATCTTGGATCTCTTGAAGGCATTTAAATATTCAAAACCGTGCTTTCTGTTTCCTTGGCAGGAAGCGTTTCACTTTCGCCAATTTCCTTTTTCAAAAAGCTTTAGGTTATTTTTCTATTTCTTTGGAAATGATGCATAGTTTGCTTGAATAACTTGTTGATCAAATGTCGAACTGAAAGATCCACTATTTAAAAAAAAAAAAAAAAAACTTGTGATTGCAATATAACCTAAGGATAATTCCATACTTGATTATATCACAAGGTATAGGGCTTAAACTCTCCCACCTAATTTAAAAAGGAAAACTCTTAATTTTCCAGTTACAATTTTCAGAAGTAGAAGAGTCTAATACGCAGCTTTCTTGGTCAGGGTTTTTTCCGACTTGGCCGGCATGACGTTCCGGTGTATGATGGATCATGGACTGAATGGGGAGGGAATCCTGATACACCCGTTGAGACATTGCAGTAACCTCGTAACTGGGAGAGCACAACACGGGCCGATTTGGGTTTTCCCTGATGAAGTTCAGATGGTGGATGTTGTAACTAGAATAACGAAAGCATGTCAAGTTTTTCATGTGGTTGTAATTAACTTGCATTCTGTTTGCATTGTTAAAAGCCTCATGACTAGAGCCTTTTGTTAAATTCAAAAAAAATTTCATCATTTGTTGGAACATACAGGAGTTCAATAGAAGAAGGTTCGAAATTTAGACTCGAATTTTTAGAGGGATGAATGGATTTCGTTTGGGAAATTATTATTTGCATCAAGGAATCGGATCTGTGTTGATGGTTAAAAGCTTTTGAAGTCCTTTGCCTCCTAGAAGTTTCTAAGGTTGAAAAAAAAAAAAAAAAAAACCCCGCAAAAGTAGTCTTCTAAAATAAAAAAACACTATAAAATAAGAAGATTTACTTCTTGGTGCCCCCTATTGTTAAAACTTTGATACGTAAATTTCTTATGCGTTTGGTCATCAGGTCATATCAAGGTTTTTTTTTTTTTTTTTTTTAACCTAAAAAGTTAATAAAATCTAGAATTAGTTTTTAAAAAATCAATCAACTCTAATATAAAGATTTTATTCTGAATGGTACACTAAATGCACCTGAATATCATTGTCTGTTCTATAAAGTACAAGTTTGTTCTATAAGGTGCAATCTTACAAACGACATATTGTATTTCTTAAAATTAATTATCATCGCAGCTATTAACTCAACTCGTGTTTTGATTTAAGATTCTTAAATGTGTTTTGATTTAAGATTCTTAAATGAGATGGGGGATAAGATTAACATTTTAGTTAGATGGAGCTCTCTGAAGCAAGGAAACTAAAAAGTCGAAAATGTTGTCACAGGAGATTGATTAGAATAAATAAATTAATCTAAAACAATTAAGACGCAGGGATCGCGTGGCCTAATGGATAAGGCGCTCGCCTCCGGAGCGGGAGATTGTGGGTTCGAGTCCCATCGCGATCGTTTTTTATCTCTTTCATTTATTATTTTTATTTCTTAAAATATACACATGTTATGATTAGTATGTCTATTATTTATCACGAATTTTGACCAATGGGCAATAAAATATTATTTTATCTCTCTCTTTATTTTTCTTAATTTTTAATATTTGCAATGCTTATGCTGAGGAATGTCTAAGCAAACTGATTACAATTTATAAAAGTTCTTCAAAAGATATAAAATATAAAATAAAAATAAAAATAAAAAAGGGGAAGGAAAGGAAAGGAGACATATGGCCTATTTAAAATATTGGAGTTTTTTTTTTTTTTTTTTTTTCACTTGAAACTTGGACTTAGCATTTTTTTAATTTTTTATAGGATAATTATGATTATTTGACTTTTGGGATTATACAGTTCTTTTAGAATGCTTTTAAGTTCTTTTCGAATAATTGGGATGATTATTTGATTATTGGGATTTAAAAAAGAAAAAAAAAAACTTAAAAACATCCTAAAAACTAGGGTCAAGTTTCAAAAAAGTTCCCACTACACATTCCTAATATAAACGAGTCACACAAAATAGAATTTACATATATAACTAACTATCTATTAGTTATGATGCTCAATACTCGATATTGGTGTTTTTAGGCATTTGTTATCTTTTCTCTTTTTTAATTGATTTGTTATTATTTTTTGGTTGCTTCTTCCTTAACCTCATTTTTACTCCATGGTTATTCAACCAACTGAGGAGAAACATTAACTAGAAAGTCTATCAAGAGAAAAGTGTACTAAAATCAAATGTTGCTGGATAAATTGAAACAAGTACTTCTTGAAGGAAAACTAGAAATATTCCATACGTTCCGCCATGGAAGGTGTAAGATGATTTCTCCAATCTCCCACTTCACCATTTCGGCTGAAGAAGCCGTTATTCAACAACCCCGTGTAAAGCTCACCGTCTATGTTTACCTTCAAGCTTTTCATTTTCTCAATGCAACACAATTTTGATATCTCCTCGACGAGGCCTTGTCGCTCTTCCTCCTCGGTGAATGAGAACCCCATGAACTTTGATAGATGCATGATGTGAAATTCGACGTCTTCCTTTAGATCTTCATAACTTAAAAACAAGACCTTGTTGGGTCTTTCTAAGCTCACCATCCAAAACCCTAGCTATAATATGGTCCAAAATGGACCAAAAACATGGATTCCCTTACAAAACATGTCAAAGCACTCTTCTATAGTAGGAAACTCCAAGCATCCACCTTTTCTCTGGGAAGAAACTTCCAAAGGGACACGAATTGGTCCATCGGATTCGGACATATATGGACAATTTTACAATTGGAATTCTTCCAGGATGATGGCAATTAGGATGCCTAGGGAATGAAGGTGGACAGGTGATGCAGCGGAATTGAAAAGAACTCAAGCCAAATCTATAGCCAAAGAGAAACCCCCAAAATGGAAAGGAAAAACCAATACTCTATTTTTAATGTCCAATATTCCATAATCTCCATTACACTTCATGTCTTGGACTTGTATAGTCTTACTAGTAATAACCTAATCGATACTAAAATAAAAATAAAATAAAAAACACATCTAAATATTGAAAGAATAAGACTTCAACAAAAAATAACAAACTAAGCTAATAGTAATATTCTTCCAACAACAAAAGGAATCTTGGTTGGGGCATGCTTATAAAGTCTAGGGGTTGGAATTTTGAGTGAAGATTGACATCGATAAAAGGCACTAGATCATGGGGGTTAGAGATGAGCAAAGGACTATTTGAGAGCTTATTTTTTGAAAAGCATAGTGTAAGCGGCCAATCCTAATTCACGTGGTTCATTGAAAAGGACATATATATAGATATATATATATTCCTTTGCCACTGTTCATTATTTATTTGTTTATTTGTTTATTTATTTTTGGAATCACCAATTTATTTAACACAACATATCCCACATATCGTACCTAGTCCCAAAATTTTATTTTTCCTTTTCCCACATGTTACTTTCCTTCTGTAACCTTGTTACAGGAAACAAACAAACTACTAAAAAGAAAAGAGAGCTGGTATCCACTAATTATGTTCTATTTGTCAGATTCTTAAAATTGTTTGTTTATTAGTAGATTTCACCAGTGAAGTTGTGGGGTAGCGAAGGAATTTGGGATATACCAATTCATGTCGTACTTATATCATACCCCCTTCGTAATTAAAAATTCCAGTTATCAATCTCAATTACTGTACAGCCCATTATCTCATTCATATTTCCCAAAAAGAAAAAAAAATACAGATTAAACAAAAGATTAACTCGTATTCTTATTGTAAACATGCCATAGAAGTTTGAGAATAAAAATGAAAAGAAAATAGGAAAATGAGAAGAGAAGAATCTAGGGCTGGCTCTCAGATAAAGTTTATGGATATATATATTATATATGTATATTTATATATATTTTTTGTCCTAAAATATCTTCCCTTTACTCATTACTAGGGGTAATGAGAGAGTGAGTTAGCGAGTTTTGCGGTGAATTGGAAAAGCACCACTTTTAGAAATTTAAATTTAAATATTATCACTTTTGTAAAAAATTTAACAAAATTCTCTTATCATATAATTGTACAGATAAATAATTAAACTTCAAAAGTGACATACACCCAAAAACTAACGATTTTTACTCGACTCGAACCATACTCTTTTCTATTCTATTATGATAATTTAACCAAAGAAAGTAGAGATGGAATAATGACACAAATAATTCTCTTTTTTCTCACAATCAAGAAGAGGGGTCATGACAGGGAATCAACATTAAGTCGGATAACATAATTCAAATATTAATGACGATAAGGATCTCCATGAGTAGTAGTCTGGTCAGAATTAATAATACAGTAATGCTTTCTAAAGCAAACGCAGAGACCTTGTTGACATTCTCCTCCCAAAGCTTCTTCTTTTGTAACGCACTTGCTTGCACATCTAGAACCCATTTTGCATCTTCCACGCCATGTTGTGCTATCAAACTTGCAATCCTCTAATATATCTTCTACAAAAAAAAATAATAATAAATAATAATAATAATAATAAATATATAAGCAGATAAAAGAATAAGGAATAGGAACAAGAATTATGTGAGAGCTGTAAACTGTTTGCAGTCAATGTAAAGTTTAAAGGAAAACAGAGCGCCAAAATTTATTTTTCATTTAAGCGCCAAATCCAAAATTTTCGTTTACCTCCGTTTAAGCGCCAAGATGTTTTTTTTTTTTTTTTAAATAATAGCAGCACAAACGTTTAAATTAAAAAATAGGTATTTAATTATCTAAAAACAATTATTTTTGTGGTAAGTTGTGGAGGTAGTTACACAACCTTTTTTTTCGGAGATTTTTTTTCAAAGTTGTTTTTTTTTTTTTTTTAACTTGTTTTTTCTAAAGGAGTAATCCACCGAATAATATAATTGATAACAAAATATAATATAAATATAAATTTAATAGTAAATACCGTGCTTATTTTATGTACATGTTCCACTTTTTTAAAAATTAAAGAGTTTGAATTTAAAAAAGAAAAAATCTTTACAAAATAAAAGAGTCCGAGTTTTTTTTAATATTTACTTGGATTAATTGGATTGCTTCAATTACTGATTCAATATCAGTACTTTCATCGACTTGTTTTCTATCTTGAATTTCTCGTTCAATTATGCTTAATACATGCTTTCGCAGTTATTTTTATAAACCAGGGCATTAAATGTGTTTATATTGATATTATTTTGCAACATAGATGACTATTTTGAGTTTTTTTTTTTGGCCAAAAATAGTTAAAAGCAAAAATATACAATTTTTTTTTAATTTAAAGCTTTAAATGACAAAAATTATACTCTATTATAAAATTTAGACTTTTAATGATGATAACGACCTTTGTCGTTAAATGTAATTAGACAACTCTTTTACTGATAATTTTTAACGGCGACTAATGTATTGTCACTAAAAGTTGATAATTTATGACAAAAACTGAAAAATTAAGGAGAAAATTGATTATAGTTAAAAATCACTAATACATTAGATTTTCAATGACAACGACCTTTGTCGTTAAATGCGATTGGACAAAACTTTTATTGACAACTTTTAACGGCAACAATTGTGTCGTCATTAAAAATTCATAATTTACGACAAAAAGTGTTTAATTAATTATAAAGTTAGTCATCATTAAAAATCACTAATTCTGAATATATTCAACGACGACATATGATTATCACTAATTTATATAAGTTGTCGTTAAAAGTTTACCTGCTAATATGAGGGTGCCAAAGCTCGTTGGCGCCAAAAATCTCAAATTTTAGCGACAATGTGAAGAAAATGTCGCCAATAAAAGCTTTTTAACGACAATATAGTTGTCGTTGATGCTTATATTGCATTCTGTCGTTAATAGCGCAGTTTCAACGACAACTTGTCGTTGAATGTCACTTTCAACGACGAAGTTTTAGTCGTCACTAAAATTGTTGTCGTTGATTCTCACTTTTCTTGTAGTGATATATATGTATGTATGCATGTATGTATGTATAAGAAGAGCCGTCAAAAAATTCTTTGCAGCGGTGACAGATGCATTTTCCACGATAGCATAATCCTTCACCTGCCTTTTCTTTCATTTTGCACGAGTTGTCACAATTAAGCAATAATATGCATCTTCCGTGCCAAGTTGTGCTGAACAAGACCTCACATTGAAACTGTATTGCTTTATTACCTGTGACACAAAAATAAAATACAGATATATATATATATATATATATATTATACAAATACATAAGTCATTAAAGTACTAATATTAACCAAAAAAAAAAAAGAAGGAGAAGTACACGCATAATATAAATGATATCATCAACACTAAGATCGGAGGAAGAAAATTTTGCTTACACATTATACAATCTGTAAGGATAAAAATTGTGAATATTGTATAGATTCCTTTAACAAACAAGTTTGGAGTAGTTCTAGCAATCTTTTTGAGTTTGAACCCCATTATATATGGTCGATTATAATTACATGTTCGGGACAAAGAAATTAACAAATAATTTTAAAAGTAGCTAAGTATTTATCAAGAAAAAAAAAACTAAAATATCAAATGTTATGAGGATTGACTAAATTACTATAGCTAGCTTGTTTGGACGTCTTAGATACCCTCACAATATTGTTTAAGGGTGTATAACGGTTTTTTGATCAAGAATGCTGCAACGAAAAAAAATAAAAAAGGATTTCTCTTAAAATCGTTCTCCAATCGAAAGGCGACACAAAAATGTCTTTTATCTATTTGTTTATTTATTATTTTTTGTGGAGGCATCTGAAGTTTTGAAGGGTCGATCGGACTCCGTTGCCTTATAAGATTAGTATTACAAGGACCTAATTGTAACTTATTATCATCAATCATGCATGTCATTGTAGAGAGATCACCAGCCAGTAGCACAATTGCCATAAAAAGGATATTCAACAAAACAACCTGTCTTTTTTACACATGAAACACAACGAGAGCGCCACTTTTCTGGGCAGCGGAGAGTTAGATTGCGAGGCTGGAATCACATGAACATGTTCTCGCATGGCCGGCTTAACAGGATTTGGAAGCCCTAACGATATATTAAGGATCTATAACTGAAAATCTTTCCTCTTTCTTTCTCTCTCTCTTTTTTTTTTTTTTTTTTTTTGGCTTTTTAAGATGGCAAAAAAATAATACGTACCCCTGCTAATTTTATTTAGAAATGGTCAAAGCTTACTTACGCAGCAAGAAACTGGCAACAATTCATTTAGAAGATTATTTTCTACTAATAGAAGGGAAAGGAGAGCAAATCTTTATTTGCACGACATGTGCTTTATAATATGTGTTTGATAGAATAAGTAAACAACAAAGAAAGCACTTTTATCCAATATTGCATGTAGTATGAATCCTCGTCAATAATCAAACAGCACACAAGATTTTGTCTCTTGAAAAGAAAACAAATTAAAATTCAATTTATCATTATTATTTTTTTAGAGTTGTCTTTGAGTGTACAATTTATAATTTCTGAGCTTTTGAAAATTTTCACGAGCTAAAAAGAACAGGTAGGGCGTTGAACAATAGTAGAGAGTATGTCAAGTGTGTAGAACAACATGCTTTTATGATACGAGGTAAGGACCGAAAAACGACAGTGAATTTATAAACCACTGGAAAACGACAAAAATATAAATGGAAACAAATTCTGAACGACAATTACCAATCCCGAAGAAGGAAACAGCCGAAAAACGTCAATAAAATGATAAACAGCTTGAATTTACGACGACCAAAAAAAAAAAGGGGCAACGAAATTGAAAACGACATCAAATTAATATATATAGGCAAAAAAAAAAAATTAAAACAACATTAAATTAAAAAAAAAAAAAAAAAGACAGAACAACAGGAATTACATCCAAGTTCTAGAAAAATCAACTAAGAAAAAAATCACATCTAAAAGGCGACATCAAATTATATATAGGCAAAAAAACTTAAAAACGACATCAAATCAGAAAGCGACAGAAACAACAGGAATTATATCCAACTTCTAGGAAACAACATCAAAATAGATACAACTACTTTAAACCGACAATAGCCTCAAAAAAATAACATTACACATTAAAAAATCGCATTAGATTTCAACACGGGAATTACATCCAAGTTCTAGGAAACGACATCAAAGATAGGAACAGTTACTGTAAAACGACAACCTCAAAAAGTAGCATTTCATTAAAAAAATTGCACCAAATAAAAAAATCTACAATATAGAATCGAAACCTTGAAACGACATCAAATTATAAACTATAAACAGGCAAGTAAATCTAGTTATGGTATTGTTTCACAGTGATTATGATTATCTTCTGCCCTGTGTTACATACTCCAGAAATCGTATCTTATAAACTTATAATTCATGCAATCTTGTCAGTTTAATTACTCCATTTTAGATTATTTTTTTAACTGTTTTTTGTTGGCTTGTTAAGGTTTTATTCTTTTCAACTTCCTAGTAGCTCTTTATTATTTCCCCTTCATTTTCTCAGACAGAGTTAAAACAGAGAAATAGTGGCAACCTTCTGATTCCTTCATAAAATCAATCGACTTACGATTCTATCTTCTATCCTAAAAATATTTCTCCTATTAAGTTCCTTTGCCAGTCTTCAAATAAAGATGCAAAACAGGAAGCAAACCGATTATATTTTCGAACAAAAAAAAGAAAAAAAACGTGAAGAGAGTAACTTGTATGTAGATATAACATTGCAAACATAGTTACATTTACGCAAGCTTGTCAGGGTATTCAAATTCATTCTCATACTCGGTCAAGTGGATATGTCTATTTCTATGGTGTCAAAGTCAAAACTATTTCCAGTGTTTTTTTAGTTCAAAGCGGAGTTTTCTTGTCTCGTTTGACAAAACAGAATCTAACCTTATGCTATACAGCACAAACAGAATAAACCTCAACCTTCTTTTCACGACGACGGTAAACTTTTTGTGGCGTTGTAGTGGTACCACCATGAGTGTTGAACCCGCCGACAAGTAGCTCTCTTGATTTTGATACCTCATCAACGGTGTTAGTCTCAGCTTCTTTGTTACCACATTTACCTTGCCATGGATCTAGGACAGGCTGCGTTTCTTTTTCGACAGTTGTATCAATTTCTTCATCAGCCGTATTGCCTTTCATGGGCGCCTTGCAATTTCCGATATTTTCTTTATAAGCACGGGTTTCCTCAGAAGTCATTTGATTTACATAACTCTCTGAAGTGGTAATTTTAACTTCAGCTGGCATTTCAAACATTGGCCTCACCAACTTTCTCCGGGGTGGCTGTTCAAATTGGCCTTTGCTCTTTGAACCATCATCAACATTTTCCTCAGTTTGAACATGTCTCTTCAGCATTTTACCAGTGTAGCTACTCTCTTCGAAGTTCTCTTCACCGCCGAGTTTCTGGTTTGAGACTTCTCTATCTCTTGCCATCTTCCAATAACCATTATGTTCCAGTGCGTCTGGAAATTGTTTCACGGTTCTGCTCCATTTGTAATAGCCTTCTCTTTCTTGGGAAGAAAACCTGGCCCTCATTACCCTTTCATTTCCCTCATCATTCGGTAACCATGATGTAACAGGTTTTTTCTGCTCAGCAGATTCTATAACCCAAGACAAGCGTGAAAAGACACTCCTCTTTACTGTTGGAGGTGAATCCCCTCGTCTACAAGAGTTATCTTTGGCGTTGCTTTTCCGCCAAGAACCATGCCTCTGCAACAACGTGCCCATGATATCCTGCACGGAGTCATGCCCACTAGTTTTCTCTACAAAACAACTTTCACCCTGTTCCCGTGCAATAGCCTTTGAACCAAAGTTCAGCCGAGAAAATACACTAAACTTCTCTTCTTCAACATCGGAGTACAGACTCTTGACCAGGAGGTGATTCCCATTGTCATCTGATGCATTTGATTTCTTGTGGCTGATGACCGGCAATGATTTCTTAGTGCCCTTCAAGTGGCAATCATCTGAAGGAAAAGAACCTGACAGAAGCATCAGAGGTAAATGCGGTTCAAAGGGCTCTGCCTCACAATCAGAATTGTCGGGTGAAGGCAATGGTATGAAATCTCCAAGGTCAGCGGTACTATCTTTGGGAGATTCTTTTGAATTTTCTGGCTGCTCTTCAAATTTTGGAGGTCCACTTTCCAGTTCGCAAGAGCTGATACCAACTCCTGACACCCCTGAGGAACCAGAACCATGGGACTCGTCATTGCCAGTGTGCTCACAGGGACTTCCTTCGAGTTTTCTGTGACTAACAACAGATACTCCGGAGGATAGTTTCCTTCGGAATATGGGCCCCCCTTCAGTCTCCATTCCTCGATCTCCACCAGCATAATCCCAAATCCGTTTGATTCCACATGATAAATTCTTAAAACCAATACCTTTCATTCTTTTAGAATTAAACAACTCTAGAAGCCTGCAGACCTGCATATTAAACCCCAACCAGTATCTAACAAAATAATTTTGTGCATTTGGGTTATTCCCAAATCTATAATATCAGTTAAAATAAACTCAATTCAGTATCTCAGGAGATTTCTCATACTTGCAACTTGAAACGCATCGACAAAAGAGCAGAGAAAGACTACTCTGACTTGCAGCTTTCCAATTGCTAATACAGGATTCTGAGTTCTGACTCGAAAGGAAAAGTAAAATAATGACGTTTCATTTTTTGTTCATTTCTTGATTCTTGGCTAAACATCATCAATGATATATTACAACAGGAAAGCAAAACACAGAAACAGTATAAACAAGCCAAGTTTCCAAAGCTATGGCGATATATATGTACATATATATACATACAAATATGAACAACTGCACAGCTGTTTCAACATGTATTCCATACTGATCACAGACACACACACACACACATATATACAAAGAAGCAAACCTGATCTTGAGACAAACCGAAAAGAAACTTGTTCCTCTCGTAGTAGTTCTCCCAAATGGCGTCGCAGAACTCAGCTTCTGAAAGAGGCTCACACTCCCAAACCGTGCTAAATCGAACCTACACAAAAAAATCCAAAGTCAAACACCAAGAAATCTTTAAAAGAATCAGAGAAATAGGGAAAATAATCGAAACGAAACGAAACCTGAGCAGGAAACTGCTTGCCGGACGAGCTGTAAGCGTGAGGAACGATGTTCATGGCACCGTCGGTGGTGGCCTGAAAGACTCCGTGGAGCTCCCGCTTCTCGTACTCGAAGAGGAAGAGTAGCATCCCAGCCCTTACTCGCCTCACGAAGTCGCCATTGGAGGACGGGAGTCCGAAGAGCTGCTTCTCTAGGCACTCTCCCATGGTGGCCAGGTTCGACATGAAGATCGCGCCGAACTCGGGGATGTCGCCACGTGGCATCATCTTCGTCGTCTTCTTCGTCCTCATCATGGCCGCCATTGTTGTCTTCTTCATCTTCTTCACGTTTCTCAGGTGTTCCTGGGAAATGTGAAGGATTTGGTTCTCTAAGTGGAGTGTTGTCTCAGAGGAATGCTGGAATTACTAACCGTACCGGAGGAGTGGAAGAGAGAGAAAGTGTGCGTGGCAGTGGCCTTGTGAGCGCCGTTGATCAAATATTAGTTTCATGGTCAACGGTTAATGTTGTTACACGTGGTCTAGCTTCATTCGCCTTGATTGTCACGTTTCGAGTCCCTTCGTCCCTCCCTCCCGCCAAATACTAATAAAGAAAATAAAATGATTTTTTTTTTTTTTAACTGTGAGATATCCCATAAATATAATTTATATCGTGCAATAACTGAACTAAGGCCATTTTTAAGGGAATTACATATTAGATTTCTTATTTTATTTTATTTAATTTTTGATTTAGATATTTACAATTTATGTCACTAATAGTGTTGATAATTTACCTAGCCCTGTTTGCTTAGTTAGTCAGATATGAAATTTTTAACTTGTAGTTGATTGACTTTTTAAAAATAAGTTATAATTTTTGTTGGCTTTTAAAAAAAATAAAAATTGATTTGAAAATTTTAAGTTTCAATTGAAATACTAAACAAAAGCTTAAATAATAAATAGTGTTGAAAATTGGGTAGGACTATCGTTAGAATATATTTAAATTTGTAGTTTCAAACAAAGTGTTATAGTAATTTTACACCCGACTCCATAAAAAATGTGTAGAGTTTAAATTCTTTACCTTTAAATAAATAATAATAATAAATTTGATTCAAAGCATAGTAAATTAAATTAAAATTAATCATGTAGTATCTTTGGTTTGGCGTAACTAATTAAATTTCTATAAATTAAAAAGATAACTGAACTTAAACAAATAATTAAAATTTTCAAAAATAAGTTCTTCACATGAAAAATTGAATTCTACAATTAACTCAAAAAACCTAGGCTATGTTTGGTAGGATGGAAAAGTGGAAAGAAAGAAGTGGGATGAAAGAAAAGTAGATGGAAAATAATGTTATTGATTGTTTGGTAAGAAGTAAAAGTGAAAAGAAAGGACAAAAAGAGGGATTATTGTAGGGATCACTAACTTTTATCTTTCCAAAAATAGATAGAAAGCACAAATTCTTCCAATGATATTAAAATGGGGAAAGGTTACGGTAGAGACCCTCTGAGGGTCTCTATCGGTAGATACCTTTTTTGGACCGTTAAGATTTAATCGAACGGTTCAAATATTGATGGTGTACGATATTTATCATACACCTAACCTCACACAATCATTCCCACCTAAACTCTTCCCTGTCGCCGGTGATCTTTCCGCCGCCGGCGACGGACGCCGGCGACTCATCCCCGACGCCGGCGACCTAACTCCAGCCACCTCCGGCCCTAGCCCCGACCGCCGGCCGTCGCCGTCGGCGACCCTATTTTCTCTCTCTTCCCCTTTCTCCTCTTTTCTCTCTCTCTTCCCCTCTCTTTCCCCTCCCTCCCGCCGGCCCCCCACCCCCGCCGGCCCCCACCCCCACCCCCGGCCTCCCCCACCCCCGGCCGCCTCCCTCCCCCGGCCGCCACCCTCCCCCGGCACCCCCCGACGACCCCCCTCTCTCTTCCCCTTTCTCTCTCTTCCCCTCCCTCCCGCCGGCCCCCACCCTCAGCCTCCCCTCACCCCCGAAATCGCGCTAGGGGGGGGCCGAGGAGGGTGGCGGCCGGGGGAGGGGGCTCGTCGGGGGTGGGGGAGGCCGGGGGAGGGGGGCGGGGCCGGGGGGCTGGCTGGGGGCCGGGGGTGGGGGCCGAAGGGAGGGAGGGGAAGAGAGAGAGAAAAGAGAAGAGAGAGAAAGGGGAAGAGAGAGGGGGGGTCGTCGGGGGGTGCCGAGGGAGGGTGGCGGTCGGGGGAGGGAGGCGGCCGGGGGTGGGGGAGGCCGGGGGTGGGGGCCGGCAGGGGTGGGGGCCGGCGGCAGGGAGGGGAAGAGAGAGAGAGAGAAGAGGAGAAAGGGGAAGAGAGAGAAAATAGGGTCGCCGGCGGCGACGGAGGGCGGCCGGGACTGGGGGCCGGAGGTGGCCGGAGTTGGGTCGCCGGCGTCGGGAATGAGTCGCCGGCGGCGGAAGATCGCCGGCGACGGAGAAGAGTTTAGGTGGGAATGATTGTGTGAGGTTAGGTGTATGATATATATCGTACACCATCAATATTTGAATCGTTCGATTAAATCTTAACGGTCCAAAAAAGGTATGTACCAGTAGAGACCCTCAGAGGATCTCTACCATAACCTTTTCCATTAAAATGATATATTTTTTCCTTTTTTGAATAAAAGAAAGGGAAAGGTTACGGTAGAGACCCTCTGAGGGTCTCTACCGGTACATACTTTTTTTGGACCGTTAAGATTTAATCGAACGGTTCAAATGTTGATTGTGTACGATATTTATCATGCACCTAACCTCACACAATCATTCCCACCTAAACTCTTTTCCGTCGCCGGCGATCTTTCCACCGCCGGCGACAGACGCCGGCGACTCACCCCCGACGCCGGCGACCCAACTCCGGCCACCTCCGGCCCCAGCCCCGGCCACCGGCCGTCGCCGCCGGCGACCCTATTTTCTCTCTCTTCCTCTTTCTCCTCTTCTCTCTCTCTCTTCCCCTCTCTCTCTTCCCCTCCACCCCGGCCGGCCCCCACCCCCGGCCTCCCCCCACCCCCGGCCGCCTCCCTCCCCCGGCCGCCACCCTCCCCCGGCACCCCCCCGACGACCCCCCTCTCTCTTCCCCTTTCTCTCTCTTCTCTCTCTCTCTTCCCCTCTCTCTCTCTTCCCCTCCCTCCCGCCGGCCCCCACCCCCGGCCCCCAGCCAGCCCCCGGCCACGCCCCCCTCCCCCGGCCTCCCCCCACCCCCAACGACCCCCCCTCCCCCCGGCCGCCACCCTCCCCGGCCCCCCCTGTCGCGATTTCGCAAAATCGTGAAATCGCGAAATCGCGAAATCGCGATTTTGCGAAATCGCGCGAGGGGGGGGCCGGGGAGGGTGGCGGCCGGGGGGAGGGGGATCGTCGGGGGTGGGGGGAGGCCGGGGAGGGGGGCGTGGCCGGGGGCTGGCTGGGGGCTGGGGTGGGGGCCGGCGGGAGGGAGGGGAAGAGAGAGAGAGGGAAGAGAGAGAGAAGAGAGAGAAAGGGGAAGAGAGAGGGGGGTCGTCGGGGGGGTGCCGGGGGAGGGTGGCGGCCGGGGGAGGGAGGCGGCCGGGGGTGGGGGGAGGCCGGGGGTGGGGGCCGGCCGGGGTGGAGGGGAAGAGAGAGAGGGGAAGAGAGAGAGAGAAGAGGAGAAAGAGGAAGAGAGAGAAAATAGGGTCGCCGGCGGCGACGGCCGGTGGCCGGGGCTGGGGCCGGAGGTGGCCGGAGTTGGGTCGCCGGCGTCGGGGATGAGTCGCCGGCGTCCGTCGCCGGCGGCGGAAAGATCGCCGGCGACGGAAAAGAGTTTAGGTGGGAATGATTGTGTAAGGTTAGGTGCATGATAAATATCGTACACAATCAACATTTGAACCGTTCGATTAAATCTTAACGGTCTAAAAAAGATATTTACCGGTAGAGACCCTCAGAGGGTCTCTACCGTAACCTTCCCCTAAATAACTAAAATAGTAATTATAAAACTTTTTTCCTTTTCTTTCCTTATATGATACCAAATAATATAAAGAAAAAGTAAAATATTTTATCTCTCTCTTACTTTCTTTCGGTTTTATTTTTCATTTTCCTTCTGTTTTCTTTCTTTCTTACCAAGTGGGTTTCTTTCTTTCTTATCAAGTGGGACCCACAATCTTTGAAGCTGTGGGTTGATAATAATAACTATATTCAATGGGACTAGTTATCCCACACAAGAGGGACTATATTTGTGGGAAGGTTTGCCAATCCTATTACTCCTATCAAAATTAATGCACCAAACAAAGGATTAGGACTAACTAAGGAATTTCAATACATTTTAAACTTTGCTAATTTCTGTAATAGCTTGACTACCAATAGTCCGAGCAAGAACACTTGCCATCACTAAAATGGTGAAACCGGAAAGGGTCTCTCAACATGATTTTCCGGCCAACTATTCCGCTCACAAACTTGTAAACAGAATGACAATCACCACAAACTCTCAGGTTCTTGAAAATCCTAACAGGCGAGCCTTCTGGCGTGCTGATCAACGCAAATGCGAGGGCGATTCTCTCGCTGTGGTTCCAAAGATTTTGCTCCTTCTGTTCCTCGTCGGTGTCCTGAAGTGCATAGCTTGTATCAGCAACATAACCTGCTTCTCGAATCCTCTTCATGAGCTCCCTTAACTTGGCATAAATTTGGACGATCCGAGGATGAGACTTCTCTCCCATCCCAAACTTACTTATCTTGTTTTTCGACTTGACCCAACTGCAAGCGGGTTGTTTCTTTATGTTGTTTGATCCCATTAGAGTCCTTACATTCTCTACAACATCCCATCTTCCACTAGTTGCACAGACGTTTGAATAGAGAACATAAGCCGAATCGTCTGATGGGTCCAACTCCAAAAGTTTGTCTGCAGCTTTCTTTCCTAGCTCCAAATTCCGATGGATCTTGCATGAAGCCAACAAGCTCCGCCAGACAAGGTCATTTGGTGGTACGGGCATGTCTGTGATGAAGTCTTCAGCCTCAGAAAGCCTTCCGGATCTTCCAAGAAGATCGATTATGCAAACGCAATGCTCTATTGCTGGTGGGACACCAAACTTTGTTTTCATTGAAGCATAGTATGCAAGACCCTCATCTACCAAACCGCCGTGGCTGCATGCAGATAAAAGTGAGACAAAGGTGACATGGTCAGGTTTCTCTCCCCATTTTAGCATTTCATGGAAAGTCTCCGTGGCCTTATCGAAACATCCATGTCTGGCAAAAGATGACATCAGTGTGTTCCATGATAACCGCGATCTTGTGAATGGTGAGGGAAGTATTCTCAAGACATCATCCATTTCCCCACATTTTCCATACATATCCATTGCTGCGTTTGTAGCGTAATGATCTGACTCAAAACCAAGTTTAACTACTAGTCCATGAAGCTGTTGACCTTCCTCCAATATAGCCAAGTCAGCACAGACGGAAAGCGCCACTGATAAGCTGAACTGATCTACAGACAATCCGGCATTTCTCATCTTCATAATAAGCTTTAAAGCTTCTTCTCCACAGCCATGATGAGCATTTGCAGCAATAATCGCATTCCAAGTGATCGAGTGCTTGGTAGATAACCCATCAAACATGAAGCTACTTGAATGTAAGTCTCCACACTTGGCATACATTGTAATAAGTGAAGTCTGCACAAATTTATCTGAATCAAATCCTGTTCGAACTATACATGCATGGATAGGCTTCCCTTGTTTTTGTAGACTATCAGGAGTCGAGAAAGCACCGAGAACATTAACAATCGTGATGTAGTTAGCTCGAATCCCTTCTTTTCTCATCATGTAAAAGCTTTTATTGCCTCATTTGGTTCTTCATTCTCAGCATGACAACCAATTAGGGCATTCCAGGTTACTTCATCCCGCTTAGGCATTACTGTTGATACTTTTCTCGCTTCAACCGTCATACCAGATTTTCCATACATGGTAACTAATGCATTGCCAATGACTAAATTGGCTTGTAGGCCTGCTAGTACCGCAAGAGCATGAAGTCTCTTTCCCTCAGCTATGAAATCTGGGTTTGAACACGCAGCCAATGCACTAGTTAGAGTCACGTAGTTCATTGTCTTTATCATCCGACGCATGTTAGCAAAAAGATTCACAGCTTTTAGGCTTTCCTCATTCTGAGCAAAGCATGCTACCATGGAGTTCCATGAGATCAAGTCCCTCTGTAGCATTCTTTGGAAAAACAACTCTGCATCTTTAGATCTTCCGGCCTCAGAATACATCTTTAATAAAGAATTTCCAACACAAATATTTGACTCCAGTCCCAATTTCACAACTAGTCCATGAATTCCTCCGCCCCACATCAAGTTATCTATAGAACCGCAGACCGTTAACAAGCTCGAAAGTGTAGTAGAATTCACTTCTTTATGAACATGCCGCATCCAACAGAAATATCTCAATGATTCTTCACAAATTCCATTCTGAGCATTTGCAGAAATAATCGAGTTCCACGAGATTGTGTCACGTTCATCCATGTGATCAAACACATGGCATGCTTCCTTCACGTTACCGCAGCTACCATACATGGCTATAAGTGAGTTCCCCACAGAAACATTAGTTTCTAAAGCAGACTTTACAACATGTCCGAGAACTTGCCAACCTAATAACTCATCCTCAAGCATCCCACAAGTTTTCAAAATGAGAGCAATCGTGTTCTCATTGCAACATACACATTCACACCTCATACGCTTATACATTTCAATAACTTTCTCCAATTCCCCACTGTCTGAATACCCAACCATTAACGATGTCCAAGTGACAACATTCCTTTCAGGCATCTCATCAAAGATCTTATCTGCATCAGAAACAAGCCCATAGGTGCCATAAAAGTGCAACAGTGAGGTTCCGACGTAAACTTCACTCACTAAACCAACCTTGACAACAAAGCCATGGACTTGCAATCCTTCACCAAACATCGAACCTGACTTATCACACGCCGTAACCAAACTAGCAATCAGAAACCCACTTGACTCAACACCACGCTCAAGCATTTCTCGGAAGAACCCAACGGCCTCGGTGTAAGCACGTGCCCGAACATAACCCGACATCATAGTGTTCCACGAAGCCTCATTTCTCTCGGACATTTCATCGAACATGTATCGTGCATGATCTATACGGCCAAACTTCGCGTACATGTTTACCAAAGTATTCGAATAAAAGACACCAAACGGCACAAACCCCTTCAGGAACAGCCCATGTACGGCTCTGCCAGTGATCTCTTTGGTGATTTCCGAGAAACCCTTTCGAGGAAAGCAGGAGATTTCGGGGTTGGGGTGAGAAGAAAGGTGTTTGATGCCATAGTTTGCGAGCTCGTCTAGGCATGGGACTGAGATAGCTTGGGTGTTTAGGTGGCTTCGGCGGTAAAACAGGTGGAGATGAGAAGTGGGTTGCTGTGGAAGAGAAGAAATTCGAGCAGATGCCGAGAGTATCCTGCAATAACAAGCCAGCTTTGGTTCTTCGTTATGAAACTTCTGGACATAATTGGAAGCAAAGACACATGGACTAAGCTTCAAACTTTAAGATCTGAAATGGTGCAGCATTTTTTTTTTCTTTTGAGATGATGATTTATACTTAATATCTTTTTTTTTTATTAAATACTAAATTATCGTTACATTAAAAAAAATACAAAATTATCTTGAAATTAAGACTCTAGTTATTATTTAAACTTTTTTTGTATATATATTTTTAACTTTTAACTTATAATGCATGTCGTCTAACATTATAATACGAGGCATAAGGAAGACGACTCTCTATTAAAAATCACAGTTAAATTAAGAATGCAATCACAATTTAAATTTTTTGTAATAATGCATGTCCTATTGAAATCAAACCATTTGAGGGTCAGTGTTTAGTCTTAATAAGAATGTATATAGGTGTTTATTCAATAAAATCTACCTTATTTTAATCTTCTCATCGTATGATTAAAAATTGGTTACTAAAATCTCATATATCAAAGTCTAGTAACAAAATAATCCGATATAACAATATAAGGTCAATTTTGATTGGATTGAATTTGATTGATTGGTTTAATGATTGGGGATTTGGACCTTTTGTTGGGTTCTGAATCCATTTTCCTTGGTTTATGAGTTTGGTCCTATAATTTAAAACTAAATTTAATGAAAAAAAGATAATTAAATAAAATTTTTAATAAATAATTGAACTAAATAATAGCAAATATTAACAAATTTACTATACAAGCAATTTTTTTATTATAAATAATTTCATTGCTTACCTTTTAAGTTTTTATTTAGACAATAAATTTATTACTTATAGAGAATTAAAATTTATTTATTTTATTTATTTTCGTCAAAATACTCTTTATTACCATTTTCAGACAGGGACATTTTGCTATTTTCCTTGTCAATGAGATCAAGGAAATCAATTTTAAAAGGTGATACCAAACTTTTGCTTGGCTTTTCCATTCTTCAAGCATTAATTAAGCCATCTTTTCAACAAAATTTTTTTTAATCTAATAATGCTATCTATTAGCCTACTTCGAAAAAGACCATTTACTAGTAACCGATCATTTAAATGGGTTCTTGTATTTATTAATTATTAGAATATATCTCAGAAAGAATTCAATATATTTATTTCTCTTTCATTGATGAAATAATCAATGCTATATACATAACTCGAGTACATGATAAGTATATGCTAACTAAAGGCCACAATTTCATATTTACTTGTATTCAAATCCAAGAGTACCTAATATGTATTTATATATATATATATATATATATATATATATAATACAAACACATATAATGTATGTATATAAGTAGTTAGCACTCGAGTAATATATGTGTAATGTGTATATATACGTATGGAGAGGAAAAACGTGAGAATAATTCTTTTGATAATAGAAATCGCATTAAATATTATTATCTCTTTAATGTTGTTTCTGCTTCTTTGCTTCATCCTCATTCCGATGCCAATCGTCCAATGTACTTGGAGTGCCTTGAGCATATTGGAAAGAAGGCCTCGGAGAATTGAAGAAACTCGAACTCAAACTGGGACACAAGAGGATGAGGGACGCCAAACTCTTTTTAACAAACTTTACTATTTGAGATTACTTTAATCTGCCGAGTATGGTCCGTTGATCTACCAAGTGATCGAAGTTTTGTTTGGTATGTATATATACGATGTTTATACAAATATTAGTTAGTACCAAGTAATGTATGTGTGAAGAGCGTATATAATATATATATATATATGTGTGTGTGTGTGTGTGGACGGGAAAACTGTAAGAATAATTATTTTTCTCATATTAGTGTTTTAATGTTGTTTCTGCTTCATTCCTTCATCCTCATTTTGATTGAATATTCAAAATTACGAGGAGTGCATTAGAATATTGCAAAGGAGCTGTGTGCCCAAGAATTGAGGAAAGGGAGCGGAGAGCGGCACTAGATGAGAGTCATGGACAATTTATAGCAAGTTGTTTCCATGTGAAATCACCCCAATGTGCTGAGTACCGTTCGTTTGATCTACCAATTCATCCAGGCGTTTTTTCTCCGTTTTTTTTTTCCCCCTTTAATATGCAGCAGAGATTTGCCATTCGAATTGATATTTGCTTTTGTAATATTCTATGTGCTAAACTAACCATAACCAGTTGTTTGGAGCTGTTTTTTTTTTTTGTTGATTATTCGAGCTTGCTCTTTTCCTTTTTGTCATCCGAGTTATCTAATTAACTTAGGATTCTCGATTCGAAATGATTTTTTTTTTTTTTTTTTTCATTTCTTGCCTATGTTCTAAACCATCATTACGAGTTGTATTAAACTTATTAATAAAAATTACATATCAGTATTTACGTATGATTCGCGATATGTAAAAATATTAATACATTAATAGTGTATAAAGCAACTGAACACAGGCAAAAGAAAGGTTTGGTGGCTGGATCATTTACCTATGAATGTATATGATGGATCCTATGTATAATTTACTTTTTAGAGAGAAAAAAAAAACATTGGAAGTGATGAAAAATAACTTTTGAAGATGAACATGTTCCCACTTAATAATCAAGAATTTTTTGACAGTAGTATCAAGCCGGAACAACATGTTTTTCCTCAATTAACTGTCAAAAACATTTTCCGCCGCTATCATATAGTATTGATATCTACCTAAGGATATATAAAATATCTTTATTTTTCTTATCTCTCAGAGATATTACATAAAATGGACCTCTATAGAGATTTCCAATGGTCAATTCTTTCATGAATGAATTGCTTTGATTCCTTTGTGAGTAGGCTAGAATTCTATATATATATATATATATATATATGGAGGGAAAAAAACTTGAGAATAATTATTTTAACAATGGTAATTGCGTTTAATTTTATAATTATTGTCCTTAACGTTGTTTCTGCTTCATTGCTTGACCCTCATTTCGATGTCAAATTCCAAAAGTACGTGGAGTGCCTTGAGAATATTGGAAACGAGTGCCTAAAATTAAGAATTGGAGGAACGGGAGCACATAATGGGACACAAGATCAGCAGACGTAACCATTTTATGACAAGCTGTTTCATTATGAAATTACCTAGATTCAATGAATACATTCGTTTCATCCACTAACTCATTGAGATGTTGTATATAACATGTAGTTTTGAATTAAAAATAATCCAGTTTAGAGACTCGTACCACACTCTTTTTTTATTCTTTCTTTATTTTAGTTATGCATTATGTTAAGGTTCTCAATTGGAACTGGATTTTTTTTTTTTTTTTTCTCTTCATTTCTTACCTATGTTCTAAACCAGCCTTTCGAGTTGTATTGAACTGTATTGTGTTGAATTATTATATCCAAACACCAACAATTAGGTATAATGCTTGTAATATATTAAAAAATGACTATTAAGTAATAATAATATGGCACTTCAAATTCGATATAAGAATTTTTTTTTATTTTTATTTTTTTTCAGAATCAACCCATTCCATAATATATGTAATGAAAGTATAGTATGAGATTTCCCCTACCCAATTTTTGCATGAATTACGAAGGATCCAATATATGATTCTCTTCGTATATACCTATCAATTCCTAACGGTTCAGATAAATCACTTTTCTCCCTTGAACTATATATATGTTGGATTGCAAATCTTTTTTCCCCTATTCAAATTCAAGTGTCACATAATAATTAGAATAATCGAAATACCGTATTTCGTTTTGTTGATATAACTTGATAATTTTTTTTTCCAGT
>CM046366.1:2421901-2446027 GCA_025413025.1 Ficus hispida
GTCATTTCAACTCTTGGGATTAACTTTTCCTTTTTCACCTTTTCCTTGTTGCAAAGCAAAGAAGTTTGTTCGGCTTCTATCCTTTTCTCCATATGTACATTAGCTAATTTTGCTTTTCTTTTTCTAGACTTTAGAGGTGGGGTACATTTGTCGCTTGTTACCGAAATTCCTCTTGGTCACTTGCGCAAGTTGGTTCTGAAGTTCGTGTGAAGCAATGTAACAAAGAGGGTTGGCAGTCCTGGTATAACAGAAACGGTTCAGGACAGTTGATACGACATGCGGGCACTGCAGTGTGTATTCTGAATGAGATGATATTTGGTATATCACATCAATCAATCAATAGTTTTGCAAGGATGTTTCAGAAGTCATGGATAAAGGAAAAAGACGTTCAAGAATCCAATTCACGTTTTTCTAACAGTCATCCTTGTGAAAGCATGCTTACCGAATCAAATTGGAAAGTTTCATGGATAAGGGCATAAGGAATCACTTGATAGACTGTGTTGGTAGAATATTACATGAATATCTATCTACTGAAATTTGGGATCTTCCAATGGAAAATAAATATCTTGTAGAATCTGATTGTGACGATGGAGATATCAGTTTACACTTCTTCCGTGACACGGCTATGCTACACCAGGAAATATAAATCTTCCTTCACTATTATGTTTGCTTTGTCAATTTTGCTTCCACGAAATTGATTCTAGCTTTTTTTTTTCCCCCCCAACAGGTTATCATAGAAGGGATAGGCATCATTAATATCTGTCTTGGGAAAGATTTTTGTTCCAGTGGATTTCTTCATTCGTCAATGTATTTGTTGCTCGAAAACCTATTTTCCTCAAACTACCATGTGAGAAGTGCTTCTGACGTGTTATACAAGTCCTTGCTGCTAAATCTGGGTATCCCACGGTAAGGTTTTGGTTGTGAAACATACTCGTGTTTTATGATTTTTTAGACACTGACGGTTTTCTTTCAATTGTCTCATAGGTTGGTCACCTAGTATTGGCAAATGCGGATTATGTGATCGATTCAATATGTCGGCAACTACGCCACCTAGAACTTAATCTTCATGTTCCTAATGTTCTTGCTTCCATGCTTTCCTACATTGGAGTAGCTAATAAGATATTACCTCTATTAGAAGAACCGGTACGCCTTCTACACTCGGACTTTTAATTATCTTAAGGTCTTGATTCGTTCGTAATTGGATAGTTTAAGTTTCCTTCAGTTTATGTATGTAATATATAAATAAATAATTTTTTTCATTTGGGTTGCCGGGGAGTTGGGAAAAGGAAAGAACTATGATTCACATAGGATTATATGATTCACCTTTTTATGCGTGCACCTTTATCATTGTGGTGAATTTGGTGATATGTTTTAACACTCTGTTTGGATTGAAGTTAAATTTTTAAGTAAAAATTTGTTGACTTTTCAAAAACTGGTTATAATTTTTGTTGACTTTTTAGAAAAAGACAAAAATCCAGCAAAAAAAAAAGTACGGGTTTTGTTGGAGTTGAACTCAAATACCAAACAAGCTATAAATATGAAATCTCAACATATGGATTCTTTTAGGTTGTAATGCTCATGGTTCGGTGTATAAACTTTGCAGATGCGCTCTGTCTCACTGGAACTTGAAATTCTCGGCAGCATCGACACCCTGAATTAACGTCTCCCTTTCTAAAGGTTATTTTAATACTTTATTCATGTAGTTTGTGAAATATCATGTTCCAAACATTTTTCTAGATTTCATTTCTTGGTTGCCATTCGAACATTTATTAGGATTTATGGTTCTCAATCCATTTAATTTTGGATTAACATATCAGAAGTTCATTAAACTTCTATAAATTTCCAATTGAAGGGAAGCAAATGAAAATGAAAGCCTTTATCCTAAACGTGTTAACTATATGTGTCTGGTATACAGAACCATTATCTCATGTTGAAATTCTGTTTCTCTAGGCTGTTTTAGAAATTGCGAAGGCATCAAAGCGTGAGGCCAATTTATTGCCTGAGCAAGCAGAGTCTTATCTTATGCATGTTAAAACTACAATATCTGCTATCGAAATGAAGGAAACGGCAGAATCCCAACAAGTTTTGGGATCAGATGATAGATCTGACGTTGACATGCCCGATGCAGAAACAGGTAATTACTTTTCTATTTACTCTTTCCATCTTTGACACGTGCTTTTAATTGTGGTCTTGCTGCATGGATTTAAATTGGAAGTTATAGGTCCCGGTCGTGAGATATATCTGTGGTAGATTAAAGGTGATTGAGAAAATTGCATTGACCAATGAAATATGTGCTCGAAATATCACGTACTTTTGTGTATATACTTATTTGCCAGTTGTCAGCCATTTATATCGCTAAGTTGTGAACTCCACCCTGTCAAACCAAATTCTTGGTTCCTGTAGATTCAATGTTTCATGTGTATTCTTAATATTGATCAGCTATGATATAGTTCAATGGCTGTCTTGTGAGATCCTAGTGCTGACATGGCATTCCTGTTATTATTGTAATGATTGCTGTATTGCATGTAGAGCCATGGGAGACCATTTTGTTTAAGTTGAATGACTCGAAGAGATATAGACGCACGGTTGGATCTATTGCTGGTTCTTGTATTATCGCTGCAACCCCTCTTCTAGCTTCGGCAAATCAAGCCGCTTGTTTGGTGGCTCTGGATGTAATCGAGGTATATAACTAGTTCATTGATTTTATACTTTGGGAATCCAAAAATGATGTATATCAAATCAAATAGGAGCTAATACGAATTTGGAGAACATGTTTTGCTTCTAAAATTCTGTACTTGCAAGGATTATCAATTTCTGTTAACGCAACTTTGTAAAGATGCTCTGCAAAAAATGCTCTAAACAAATTTGATAATAATGTCTAGCAGAATGGTAACGGTCATTGAGATTCAACTTGATTTGGCCATATGGCCCGTTCTTAATTTTGACACAGCTATACACAAGAAATCGTTGTTAGCATGTGTTCGTGAATTTTTTTTCATTTTCCAAAATTCGCTCTTTATGAACATGAAGGAAGGTGTTGCGGCATTAGCGAAAGTGGAAGAGGTGTATAGGCATGAGAGACACACGAAGGAAGCAATTGAAGAAGTGATTCAGTCCCGTTCATTATATCAGCTTCGAGATACTCTAGAGGCTGCAGAAGATGGTAGGGAGGAGAATAGGTTACTTCCAGCAATGAACAAAATATGGCCCTTCTTGGTTGTGTGTGTTCAAAATAAAAACCCCGTGGTGCGTGTTTTTTTTTTTAATTTCTCTATTATGCTTTCACTGTAAAAGCATCATGTCGGAATGCTGATTTCTTTCTTAATTTTTTACCAATCCTTAAATGCTGCAAATATTTGAACAGATATTTAACATATGTGTACTTTCTTTTTCTCTTTAATAGGTTGTTCGAAGATGTTTAGGTGTGGTAAGCTGTGTGGTGCAAATCTGTGGGGGAGACTTCTTTTCGCGTCGCTTCCATACCGATGGTTCCCACTTCTGGAAACTCCTCTCCTCATCCCCATTCCAGAGAAAGGCCAATTTGAAGAAAGAAAAAATGCCTCTACGACTTCCTTACCGAAGTGTTTCCACTTCTACAGAAGACTTGATGGCCGAAACATCCAGTCTAAAAGTCCAAGTTGCAGTGCTCGACATGATTTCCAATTTGGCCCAGGACAATAGGAGCGCTTCAGCATTGGAAGTAGTCCTCAAGAAGGTCAGTGGTCTGGTGGTGGGGATAGCTTGTAGTGGCGTTGTGGGGCTTCGCAATGCATCTGTGAATGCCCTTGCAGGACTTGCGTCTATCGACCCTGACCTCATCTGGCTTCTTTTAGCTGATGTTTATTACTCCATGAAGCAGAAAGACACACCTCCACCGCCCACCCCAAGTTTACCGGAGATCTCGCAAGTTCTGCCCCCTGCATCGTCACCAAAAGAATACCTTTACGTCCAGTACGGCGGTCAGACTTATGGTTTTGATGTCAACTTTTCGTCTATTGAAACAGTTTTCAGGAAACTGGATTCCCTTGTTTTTCCTCACCAAATGTACAGTTAAAAACTTCATAGTCATATAGTTCCTTCTACAATTCCCCTTTTGTATATCATTTTTTTTTAATTTTAAAATTTAAATTATTTTATTTTTATTTTTATTTTGGTAAATAGTAGCAATGATAATGAAATGAAGCAACTCCGAGTATGGCAAGGCAAAAATACGCATTCTTCGCAACCAAAGCTTGCATTTTAGTTGATGAATGTGATGTCAATATGATCACATCTTCACCACTGTTTGTCATCAATAATCCCAAGATAACAGAAACGATGGAATGTGGAAAATCGGCCACATTCTTAGGCAGATGAGGATGAAGAAATCAACATCTAAATCATTATTTACATACAACTCTTTGCATCAGATTAGTAGTGAGTGACAAATCTTGATTGTCGATCAATCAGTCGATTAGGAGACGGGTAAAGTACATAAGTGTGCTTGAACTGTATGTTGCGTTAGGATTGTGAACAAAAGCAGAAGTAGCTTATCCTTTCAGGACTCTTTCACATGGTGCTGAAAAGAGGCAATGAGCAGTTCAGTCGGACCCGACCTTGAGAACCGGTGAGAACATTGAGGTTTGACATCTTCATCATTGCTCCTGCGAAGTCCATTCGGAAGGTTGATCCGTCATCTGAAGCATAAGCTCTAACCAATCCTTCAGTTTTCTTATCAGCCATCAATTGTTGATCGGCAAAGAGAAGCCCTCTTCCCATCAACAACCTCTGGTAGTAGTGAGTGTCGAAATCAGCCCCTGAAGGCACCGAAGATGATAATTCCTGAAAGGCCTGCGTTACTGAGGCAGACTCAATAGAGCCTCTCGAGTGCATGCGTTCAAGCAATCCAACTCTACTAAGAGTGCTATTATCTTCTCGGCATCTCGATCTCATCTCATTAAGGAAATCAGGAGATAAAGTGGGGTCAGGTTGCCCTGTACCGTTGAAGTTGTAGAGGCGATTGTGAATGAACTCGCAGCTCATCTTCCCAACATTATGCGCTCCTTCGTATATGAACCAAAACCCAAAAGGCAAGTCATTATCAAAAGACTAATCCATCGTTTCAACTATTAACGTATAAGATAAAAAACAGAGAACTTTGATAAAGTACCTAAAAGACTGACGGTCTCTCTTTCATTAAAACCTTTGAGTGCGAACAGATGAAGCAGCCGAGTTAGATCATCATCAGGTCTAGGAATCTCAGCCAATGCTTCGTCGTGGTAGGATCTGGTGCTGTCTTTTCTACCTGTAAAAACGGGATAAAAGGGTCCACCAGCCTGTGATTCACACACAAAAGGGAACATGAGAGAACCCCAAGACGCGAGGGAGAAGAGGAAAACTTGTAGAGATTCAGAATAGTCGCGTGACATACGAGGACAATGCCATCTCTTGCAGCAAGCGATATAATATCGGCGCACGAAACCACTCCTGGGCAAACTCTTTCCAATTCCTCCTTAATGGCATCTATGTTCTCGAAACCTCTCAAGGTCTTATTAGGCACAGCCTGCTTCTCGATCGAGTAACTTTTGTTACCAAAACTGTCATCCAACAGGATTGAAGCATCGCATCCCTAACGAAATTAAAAAAAAAAAAAACCACCCCAATTATGAACAGAAATACCGATTAGCCAGACCAAAATTTCAACATTTGTAACTAGTTCGAGGACAAAATCTTGAATAACTAAAAATTTAGAGCTACAAAAGACCTCCATTTTTAGAACTAAATGAACAAAAATCAAAGGAAAAGCAAAATTACAGAACCTGAAATTGAAAAGTTTCAGTCAGAAATAAAATCAAATACCTAATGAAAGAATAACCTCCAAGAACAGCAACGCAGAACCTCATGGAAATCAGAACAAACAGAACAAGTTCGACCTAAAAAGATCAAGAAAACGAGAGAAACAAAAAAGGATCGAAATTTTACATGAACGAAGCAATCATGGAAGAAGAGGCGAAGCAGGGTGGGAGAGACATCCTTGCGGTGGGAGTAAATCTGCGCCATTGTCGACCTCACGATCTTCTCGGCGTCGGGACATGAGCTCCGATAGAAATCGTACTCGAGACCGGCCGTCGTTCCGGCCGAATCTTGAACGGAGGCGAGGGAGACGATGGAGGAAGACTCCATGAAATCCAAACGGTCATCTTTTTCTTTGTCGGAGGAAGAAGAAGGTGAAGAGAGGAGGAAGAAGAATTTGTCTAGTTCGGTTCTAGGGTTTGTGGAGGTGAGGAGTACAGAGAAGATGAATATGGCGAGGACAATGCAGCCATTGATGTTCTTGAGTGGCATCTTTCTAGAGAGAGAATGAGAGGAGAGAGAGAGAGAACGCGGGAAATATAGGTACTGATTGAAATATAGAAAGAGAGCTCTTACATAGAGAGCAAATATGTGAAAAGACGAATTTAACCTTCCTCAGTGGCGTTAAGTTGGGATTTTGAAAGGGCATATTTCGGGTAAGGGAAAATTGGGATGTGTTTGTTATACACTTCGACTACATGGCATCAGAAACGACATCAAAAATCTTTTATATATTTTTTTTCTCTCTATTTTGTTTTTGGAGAAACCATCAAATAAAGAGGAATTACTTTGAAAACGACGAACAAACTATTACAAACAGATGGAAATATCTCATCTAAAAAAAAATAGTAGGGTAATATTAGCAAGTAGAGGGCCTAAACGACAATAAAAAAGAAGTAGCTACGGAAACAAACAAACGACAATAAGATGAAAAGAGAAGCTAACTTGAAAATTCGCTAGAGAGAAAGAGAGAGAGAGAGAGAGAGAGAGAGATTAAGCAGCAACCAAAAAAAAAAAAAAAAAAAAGCGATGTCGAAAAAATAATAAACAGCCACAAACTATATGAAATTGAAAAAAAAGAAAAAGAAAAAGAAACAACTGCGAAACTGAAAAACGACATTAAACGATTAAAAAGAGAAAACGACAGAAACATATAAACGACATAAAATCTAAACGACAAAAATCCAAAACGACAATAAAATTCAAAACTAAAGCAAAGAATTACGCGACACAATAACTTGAAACGAGAATTTAATAATCAAGAAAAGAAAAACGAGACAAAAATCAAGGCCAAGCACAACCTTAAAACAGTCTTTTCCATCCCAAAAAAAAAAAAAAAAAAGACGACCTCAAAAGACAAAAACGACAGGCACATGGAAATGAGTTAAACGACAACAAAGCTATAGTGCAGCCACTTGGACTTTACTGTTTCAGTGTCCAAAGATGTGGGCCTCCATAGGAAGTTGGGCCAAGGCAAGCCAGTGTATGTTACAAATTTAGGTATAAACTGTCAAAACAAAAAATTTAAGGGGTCAATTATATTATACGATAAATTGAGGGGTAAAATAAAAATTACACGATAATTTCGGAAGGATTTCCTAAAAAAAAAAAATTATCTTCGTTGTTTCGATATCTCCTCTCTCTGTGAACTCTGAAGAACACTCAGAAAGTTCCGAATGGGAAGTGAGAGGAAATCCAAGGACAAGAAGAATAGGAAGAGAAGCTCTTCCGATTCTGAAGGTAGTCTCAAATTTCTAATCTTTTTTTTTTTTTTTTAATTTTTAAAATTTTTTTAAGGGCTGTAATGAGCTTGAAATACGGGAAAATCGAAAAAGGATTGAATTTGAAATTTTGAGAAACAAAAGAATGAATTTTTGGTGATTTTTGAACTGTATAAATATTCGATTTCTGTTTCTGCTAACCTAACTGTTGTAGGATCTGATTTTCTTTTGAGATTTTAATTTTTTTTAATTTTAAAGTTTGGAGTGATTATTTTGTTTGTGAAATTCAGAGGAGGGAAGAAGAAAGAGGCATAAATCGGTTGAAGAAGAGGAAAGGAAAAGCAGAAAGAGTGATAAGAAGGAGAAGTTGAGGGACAGGGACAAGAAAAGCTCGCATAAGCACTCCAAACGTCATTCTGATAAAGGTATATTACCATATGTGTGTGTGTGTGTTATATGTATCTATTTTGTTTTTTGTTTTCCTCAAAGAGAGAGAGATAGAAAATGGGAAAAACTTTGTTTTGGAAATTGCTTTAACTTCAAGATTTTAGAGGGATTATTGGTGTTATGACTGTGTTGTTTTGTATCAGATAAGAAATCCAAGGACAAGCACAGAGCTAAAGACCAAAAAGGCGATCGCCGCTCGGTAATAATCTTCCAAAATTCGATGTTGTAGCTTTCAATTTCATTTTTTAATGTTTCCCATGCTGTAGTTTGGACTGAATTTTTCTTGAATCGTGAACTTGACAACTAAATTTTCTTAAATACTTGTTAGATTCATCTAGGCACATTACTTGTTTCGCTCGTTGATATTGCTAACATCTCTTCAAAGGCTCATGATAAGAGTTAAAATAAGCAGAACTTCCTCTTTCTCGTAGTTTAATGAAGCTTCGTTCTTTGAAAAGGAGATGGTCTTGAATAAGATTTAGATCTTTGGTAAAGCCGAAAATTTGCGATGTTGTCTAGTAGTTGGGTGCAATATTATGGTTTTCTTTGGGCCATTCTCTTCTTGTTAATTAATGAGTTGGGATACTGTTTCTGAGCATTGCGTTGAATATGAAAAACCTGCGGAAACGCGCCAAGCCCAGTGTGTGCTCTAAGAAAACTGAGTGATTGAACAATCAGAAGTGACTCAAACCTCAGAATTTTGTCCCTCATCCATTCAATAAAAACCAGGTTTTGGGGTTACGATGTAAATTTCGTCTTGCCAATTCGTGATTCGGATTAGAATAAAAATTGAAGCTTCCGTAATATTTGAAATGTGAAAGCTTTTCTTTTGCTGCATCTTGATTTTAGTCTTGTTTGGTTACCAGTTAGAAATGAGCTTTAAGAAGAAGTAGAGTACATGAGTCAAGTTATGATTTTGGAATTTGACGAGTGGAATATGAACCGAACTACTTTAATTTTATCACTAACCACTCTATAGTTTTGAGTGATGAATTTTTTAAATTTAGTTATTGGTTCGAACATTTTGATTTTGTGATGAAAATGTGAAAGTTTGTCATCTTTCAGAAACATGACTTCCAAGAGCTCTCCAACGATGACTACTTCCTAAAGAACAACGAGTTTGCTACATGGCTGAAAGAAGAGAAGAGAGTGTTTTTCTCGGACTTGTCGTCAGAGTCTGCCCGTGAAATGTTCACAGATTTTGTCAAGGCTTGGAACGACCAAAAGCTTGAATCCAAATACTACGAGGGCATTGCAAATGGACCTAGGAGTTCTCATCAATGGAGAATCAAGGAATGAAAACATCAGCAGCAGTTCATCCTTGCTTTTGTTTTGTTCTCGCTTTTTGCTTGTTGAGGCTTGCAGTCCTCTTAGGAGTTAGAGGTACTTAATATATTTCTGTAGATTGTGTGGAAAATGTTTATTTTTAAGCTTATTTGTAATGTTAGCTACAAGATCAAAATGGAAGAAAAATTGAATTGAAAAGATAACCTTTTCAACTTGCTTTCTATATTTGTTCCGTGTATATATGAAACTAGTTGATCAAAGATAAGTATTATGTTTAAGTCGACGACCAACCTATGTTTTGTGGCTGGTATTTCGTGTTGACATTAAAAGCAATCTTACTCCACACTATCACCATAATTAGGACAATCACTCCTGTGTTTCTCTCTCTCCATGGCATGTCTCTATATTTTGTTTATAGGATATAGAGTACTAGCTATTATTGTCTATATAAACAGACACACACGCGCACGCACGCACGCACGTGCACACATATGTTTCAAACTTGGAACACACGTAGGAAATATTTAAGTTGTAAAATATACACAGTAGCAAATGAATAAAAAATCAACATTTAAATGAAGGGAAAGGCCAGGGGCAATTTAATGGTGTCTTTTGAAACAAGCTAAAAGATAAAAGTAGTCAAAGTATAAAGAGACAGCAACAGCGATAGTGCGATTCCGTTTTTTGACAAGACCCATCAAACCTTCTTTACCTCCAATCTTCCTTTTGACCAAGTAGAGAACTTCAAAATCAAGCATGTTGTTCGTAGTAAGGCTCCCGAGAACGCGGGTGCATTTGTTCTAGCAAAAGGATAGGCGGAAGCCATACCTTTAGTCTAGTCGCAAAAGCCTTCGAAATGACCTTATATGAAACATTACAAAGACTAACGGGGCAAAAATCCGAGACCTTCTTAGGATCATTGTGTAAAACCATACTTTTTGGCTTCTAGTTAAAAATCTAAGACTCACGGTTTTTCCTTCTTGCTAGATATTCTGAATATTTCCGACTCTCCAAAGCTCTAGAAACCACTTAAAATCACTTGAAAAATAATAAAACTACAAGAGTGCCAAAGCTTAGTTTACAAACTGCTTTATCATGCTTATGGCAGGTCTATAAATTGGAGGAAATTAGTCCGTTTTCTTAATTGCATAGACAAATTTGAGAAAGGCAAAATAATAAAGGAAAAGAGAACGGAATGTAATAGCAAAAGAGAGAGAAAAGAAAGAGAGAAACAAGGTAACGGAGATAGTAAAGGAAAATGGAAGACAGCATTATACTCTTTGTATAGAATGTTTGAGTACTACACGTTTAATTACCATCATTTCAAGAAGTTTTGAAGAGTATTTTCCGTATGATATGAGGTCTTGTGCTCATTACGAAAAAATTACCAACAACGCAATTTGATTGAGATCGATAATCACCGTTGATTTAGACCTAAAGTGACATAAATATATTAATTCATAACGAAAAAAATATCGACACTACAATATTATATTGCAAAAAAAAAAAAAACTAAGTGGAAAAAATGTAAGAATGGGAGATGAGGAGAAATAGAAAAAAAGAAAACTAATCAAAAGAAGAAGAAGGAGAAGAGTAAGACTGTATGAGAGGCTAGGGAAAACTCCTTTATTAAGTATATTACGCATAGTATACAAATTATTTAGTAGAATACACACAATTTAAACGTACGTACGGTCTAGTGATTGGAATCAACGGACGTATTAATTGTCTAGTCCTTAATACATTTAAAATAGATGCAAAGCGACATAAAAAGACGTACATTCTTAATCTCGTGTCTCGTTCGATACTCACGTTGTTCTATTTCACGAGCGCACTCCTTCAGAGCATTATTAATGCACTCCATGTGCTTCTCTTCTGCCCATGGGCCATGGAAATTATTATTTTTTGGTTCGCAAGCAAGGATAAAGAAGTGAAGGACAATAGAGTTCGCTAGCATTTGCACAACCCGCATTGAAAACAATAATACTCCACACAATCACCATTATAATTAGGACAATTACTTCTACGTTTTTTTGTCTCCAAGATGTGCCTCTATTTTGTTTATATGTAGAGTATTAGTTATTGACTGTCTACATATACATTCATATCTACACACACACACGCACACTTAGTATAGATATCCCTGAGCTTTTTGAATTTGATAATTTAGATCCAAGTTAGAGAATCTCAAATGTGATATTAAAATTGACATGTTCAGTGGTAAATTTTTAGGATTTAAATGGAATAAATGCTTTTTAGTAAAGTTATATGTATCTTTAATGTCAATTTTATCATTTTCTAAATTTAGTATGTTAAATTTATTACAAAGTATAGCCAATATCAAATTTAAAAGAAAACGACAAATTTATAAGTTGATTTCTTTCATAGACGAATTTTAGAAAGGCAAAGAAAATAATGCAACAGAGAATAGAAGAAAAGAAAGAGAGAGAAAGCAAACAATGCGAGAAAAATGGAAAAGAGGGCGGAATGGAAAATAGAGGATAGCATTCTACTCTTTTAGTATGTTTAAAAAGCATGTTTTCATTTTATGTGATGTTTAATTGCATCTTTATGTTTGATATTATTAAAACGCTTTAGGAGGTTTTGAAGAGTATTTGATTGTGTGCATACAAGCAAGCAAAAACTACTATTTGGAAGACTTTTCTAAATACATCTCCAAATATATATATGTATATATTTGTATTTTTATTTAACTCAAAGCTATTTTTTACTATTTCCATATTCAAATGTTTACAGTAAACTTAAAATTTAAAAGTTTATATATAACTTTCTTATTTCTTATCCAAATAAGATGATTTTTATTTTATTTTATTTTATTTCAAATGAAACAAAATAAAATTTATATTTATATTTATTTTCGAAACACATATTAAGTTTATACACTTTATCACTTCAAATTATATATATTTTTTTCGAACTAAACTCACCTTTCTAAAACCCATCTTCACTCCAATCTAATTATCTTCAAAATTTCGTTTCGAATATCTCCCCCAAACGGGCCCTAAGATTACTGGTTTGTTAACATAATATGTATGCATGTGTGGGTTCATGTCCGAGAAGATATAATTATAAGATAATAGAAATGAAAAAGTACTTAGCGTTCTTATTATATGCAGATTCATGATGCTTCTAGGGATGCCCATAAGCAACAACAGCAAGGTCGTGACCGGCATTGTGGTTATGAGTACGGTATGGTACGATTTGAAAGAAAAATGAGTATGGTATGGATTTTTGATAAGACTTTTATTTTTTCAATTCAAAATAACCTGCCAAACAACGCCGTGCCGTATTCACGGCATTTAGGCAATTTCAAACGGTAACAGCTTCTCAAAAAAAAGGTCGCGTCCCCTGATCTTGTGTGCCAGTACGTGCTCCCGTTTCTCCAATTCTTCGAGGCACTTGTTTCCAATATCCTCAAGGCACTTTGCGTACTTTCCAAGATCGCCATCGAAATGAGGGTGAAGAGATGAAGCAGAAACAATGTTAAAGACATACGATAATAAAAATAAACTCGATCACCATTATTAAACGAGTTATTCTAAAGTTCTTCCCGTCCATATACATGTTTGTATACGTACACACACAAACTTATATGATGCATACATTATATATATATATATATATGCAAGTGTGTGTATATATACTTACATATTAGGAACTCTTAGATTTGAGTATGGTAAATATGAAATTGTCGCTTTTTATCATTTTCACGAATTATAGGCACAAAAAAAAAAAAAAAGAGTACATGTTATATACAACATCTCAATGACTTAGTGGATGAAACGAATGTATGCATTGCGTCTAGGTAATTTCACAATGAAACAGCTTGTCATAAAATGGTTACGTCCGCTGATCTTGTGTCCCATTATGTGCTCCCGTTCCTCCAATTCTTAATTTTAGGCACTCGTTTCCAATATTCTCAAGGCACTCCACGTGCTTATTTGGAATGTGACATCGAAATGAGGGTCAAGCAATGAAGCAGAAACAACGTTAAGGACAATAATTATAAAATTAAACGCAATTACCATTGTTAAAATAATTATTCTCAAGTTGTTTTCCCTCCATATATATATATATATATATATAACGAATTCTAGCCTACTCACAAAGGAATCAAAGCTGGGCTTATTGAATCCTTAGCAATTCATGAAAGAATTGACCATTGGAAATCTCTATAGAGGTCCATTTTATGTAATATCTCTGAGAGATAAGAAAAATAAAGATATTTTATATATCCTTAGGTAGATATCAATACTATATGATAGCGGCGGAAAATGTTTTTGACAGTTAATTGAGGAAAAACATGTTGTTCCCGCTTGATACTACTGTCAAAAATTCTTGATTATTAAGTGGGAACATGTTCATCTTCAAAAGTTATTTTTCACTTCCAATGTTTTTTTTTTCTCTCTAAAAAGTAAATTATACATAGGATCCATCATATACATTCATAGGTAAATGATCCAGCCACCAAACCTTTCTTTTGACTGTGTTCAGTTGCTTTATACACTATTAATGTATTAATATTTTTACATATGGCGAATCATACATAAATACTGATATGTAATTTTTAATTAATAGGATAAGTTTAATACAACTCATAATGATGGTTTAGAACATAGGCACGAAATGAAAAAAAAAAAAAAAAATCATTTCGAATCGAGAATCCTAAATTAATTAGATAACTCAGGATGACAAAAAGGAACAAGAGCAAGCTCGAATAATCAACAAAAAAAAAAACAGCTCCAAACAACTGGTATAGTTAGTTTAGCACATAGAATATTACAAAAGCAAATATCCAATTCGAATGGAAAATCTCTGATGCATATTAAAGGGGGAAAAAAAAAAAAACGAGAAAAACAGCGCCTGGATGAATTGGTAGATCAAACGAACGGTACTCAGCACATCTGGGGTAATTTCACATGGAAACAACTTGCTATAAATTGTCCATGACTCTCATCTTGTGTCCGCTCTCCGCTCCCCTTTCCTCAATTCTTGGGCACACAGCTCCTTTGCAATATTCCTAATGCACTCCTCGTAATTTTGAATATTCAATCAAAATGAGGATGAAGGAATGAAGCAGAAACAACATTAAACACTATAATGAGAAAATAATTATTCTTACAGTTTTCCCGTCCCACACACACACACACATATATATATATATATTATATACGCTCTTCACACATACATTACTTAGGTACTAACTAATATTTGTATAAACATACGTATATATACATACCAAACAAAACTTCGATCGCTTGGTAGATCAAACGGACCATACTCGGCAGATTAAAGTAATCTCAAATAGTAACAGTTTGTTAAAAAGAGTTGGCGTCCCCTCATCCTCTTGTGTCCCAGTTTGAGTTCGAGTTTCTTCAATTCTCCGAGGCACTTCTTTCCAATATGCTCAAGGCACTCCAAGTACATTGGACGATTGGCATCGGAATGAGGATGAAGCAAAGAAGCAGAAACAACATTAAAGACGATAATAATATTTAATGCGATTTCTATTATCAAAAGAATTATTCTCACGTTTTTCCTCTCCATACGTATATATACACATTACACATATATTACTCGAGTGCTAACTACTTATATACATACATTATATGTGTTTGTATTATATATATATATATATATATATATATATATAAATACATATTAGGTACTCTTGGATTTGAATACAAGTAAATATGAAATTGTGGCCTTTAGTTAGCATATACTTATCATGTACTCGAGTTATGTATATAGCATTGATTATTTCATCAATGAAAGAGAAATAAATATATTGAATTCTTTCTGAGATATATTCTAATAATTAATAAATACAAGAACCCATTTAAATGATCGGTTACTAGTAAATGGTCTTTTTCGAAGTAGGCTAATAGATAGCATTATTAGATTAAAAAAAATTTTGTTGAAAAGATGGCTTAATTAATGCTTGAAGAATGGAAAAGCCAAGCAAAAGTTTGGTATCACCTTTTCAAATTGATTTCCTTGATCTCATTGACAAGGAAAATAGCAAAATGTCCCTGTCTGAAAATGGTAATAAAGAGTATTTTGACGAAAATAAATAAAATAAATAAATTTTAATTCTCTATAAGTAATAAATTTATTGTCTAAATAAAAACTTAAAAGGTAAGCAATGAAATTATTTATAATAAAAAAATTGCTTGTATAGTAAATTTGTTAATATTTGCTATTATTTAGTTCAATTATTTATTAAAAATTTTATTTAATTATCTTTTTTCATTAAATTTAGTTTTAAATTATAGGACCAAACTCATAAACCAAGGAAAATGGATTCAGAACCCAACAAAAGGTCCAAATCCCCAATCATTAAACCAATCAATCAAATTCAATCCAATCAAAATTGACCTTATATTGTTATATCGGATTATTTTGTTACTAGACTTTGATATATGAGATTTTAGTAACCAATTTTTAATCATACGATGAGAAGATTAAAATAAGGTAGATTTTATTGAATAAACACCTATATACATTCTTATTAAGACTAAACACTGACCCTCAAATGGTTTGATTTCAATAGGACATGCATTATTACAAAAAATTTAAATTGTGATTGCATTCTTAATTTAACTGTGATTTTTAATAGAGAGTCGTCTTCCTTATGCCTCGTATTATAATGTTAGACGACATGCATTATAAGTTAAAAGTTAAAAATATATATACAAAAAAAGTTTAAATAATAACTAGAGTCTTAATTTCAAGATAATTTTGTATTTTTTTTTAATGTAACGATAATTTAGTATTTAATAAAAAAAAAAGATATTAAGTATAAATCATCATCTCAAAAGAAAAAAAAAAATGCTGCACCATTTCAGATCTTAAAGTTTGAAGCTTAGTCCATGTGTCTTTGCTTCCAATTATGTCCAGAAGTTTCATAACGAAGAACCAAAGCTGGCTTGTTATTGCAGGATACTCTCGGCATCTGCTCGAATTTCTTCTCTTCCACAGCAACCCACTTCTCATCTCCACCTGTTTTACCGCCGAAGCCACCTAAACACCCAAGCTATCTCAGTCCCATGCCTAGACGAGCTCGCAAACTATGGCATCAAACACCTTTCTTCTCACCCCAACCCCGAAATCTCCTGCTTTCCTCGAAAGGGTTTCTCGGAAATCACCAAAGAGATCACTGGCAGAGCCGTACATGGGCTGTTCCTGAAGGGGTTTGTGCCGTTTGGTGTCTTTTATTCGAATACTTTGGTAAACATGTACGCGAAGTTTGGCCGTATAGATCATGCACGATACATGTTCGATGAAATGTCCGAGAGAAATGAGGCTTCGTGGAACACTATGATGTCGGGTTATGTTCGGGCACGTGCTTACACCGAGGCCGTTGGGTTCTTCCGAGAAATGCTTGAGCGTGGTGTTGAGTCAAGTGGGTTTCTGATTGCTAGTTTGGTTACGGCGTGTGATAAGTCAGGTTCGATGTTTGGTGAAGGATTGCAAGTCCATGGCTTTGTTGTCAAGGTTGGTTTAGTGAGTGAAGTTTACGTCGGAACCTCACTGTTGCACTTTTATGGCACCTATGGGCTTGTTTCTGATGCAGATAAGATCTTTGATGAGATGCCTGAAAGGAATGTTGTCACTTGGACATCGTTAATGGTTGGGTATTCAGACAGTGGGGAATTGGAGAAAGTTATTGAAATGTATAAGCGTATGAGGTGTGAATGTGTATGTTGCAATGAGAACACGATTGCTCTCATTTTGAAAACTTGTGGGATGCTTGAGGATGAGTTATTAGGTTGGCAAGTTCTCGGACATGTTGTAAAGTCTGCTTTAGAAACTAATGTTTCTGTGGGGAACTCACTTATAGCCATGTATGGTAGCTGCGGTAACGTGAAGGAAGCATGCCATGTGTTTGATCACATGGATGAACGTGACACAATCTCGTGGAACTCGATTATTTCTGCAAATGCTCAGAATGGAATTTGTGAAGAATCATTGAGATATTTCTGTTGGATGCGGCATGTTCATAAAGAAGTGAATTCTACTACACTTTCGAGCTTGTTAACGGTCTGCGGTTCTATAGATAACTTGATGTGGGGCGGAGGAATTCATGGACTAGTTGTGAAATTGGGACTGGAGTCAAATATTTGTGTTGGAAATTCTTTATTAAAGATGTATTCTGAGGCCGGAAGATCTAAAGATGCAGAGTTGTTTTTCCAAAGAATGCTACAGAGGGACTTGATCTCATGGAACTCCATGGTAGCATGCTTTGCTCAGAATGAGGAAAGCCTAAAAGCTGTGAATCTTTTTGCTAACATGCGTCGGATGATAAAGACAATGAACTACGTGACTCTAACTAGTGCATTGGCTGCGTGTTCAAACCCAGATTTCATAGCTGAGGGAAAGAGACTTCATGCTCTTGCGGTACTAGCAGGCCTACAAGCCAATTTAGTCATTGGCAATGCATTAGTTACCATGTATGGAAAATCTGGTATGACGGTTGAAGCGAGAAAAGTATCAACAGTAATGCCTAAGCGGGATGAAGTAACCTGGAATGCCCTAATTGGTTGTCATGCTGAGAATGAAGAACCAAATGAGGCAATAAAAGCTTTTTACATGATGAGAAAAGAAGGGATTCGAGCTAACTACATCACGATTGTTAATGTTCTCGGTGCTTTCTCGACTCCTGATAGTCTACAAAAACAAGGGAAGCCTATCCATGCATGTATAGTTCGAACAGGATTTGATTCAGATAAATTTGTGCAGACTTCACTTATTACAATGTATGCCAAGTGTGGAGACTTACATTCAAGTAGCTTCATGTTTGATGGGTTATCTACCAAGCACTCGATCACTTGGAATGCGATTATTGCTGCAAATGCTCATCATGGCTGTGGAGAAGAAGCTTTAAAGCTTATTATGAAGATGAGAAATGCCGGATTGTCTGTAGATCAGTTCAGCTTATCAGTGGCGCTTTCCGTCTGTGCTGACTTGGCTATATTGGAGGAAGGTCAACAGCTTCATGGACTAGTAGTTAAACTTGGTTTTGAGTCAGATCATTACGCTACAAACGCAGCAATGGATATGTATGGAAAATGTGGGGAAATGGATGATGTCTTGAGAATACTTCCCTCACCATTCACAAGATCGCGGTTATCATGGAACACACTGATGTCATCTTTTGCCAGACATGGATGTTTCGATAAGGCCACGGAGACTTTCCATGAAATGCTAAAATGGGGAGAGAAACCTGACCATGTCACCTTTGTCTCACTTTATCTGCATGCAGCCACGGCGGTTTGGTAGATGAGGGTCTTGCATACTATGCTTCAATGAAAACAAAGTTTGGTGTCCCACCAGCAATAGAGCATTGCGTTTGCATAATCGATCTTCTTGGAAGATCCGGAAGGCTTTCTGAGGCTGAAGACTTCATCACAGACATGCCCGTACCACCAAATGACCTTGTCTGGCGGAGCTTGTTGGCTTCATGCAAGATCCATCGGAATTTGGAGCTAGGAAAGAAAGCTGCAGACAAACTTTTGGAGTTGGACCCATCAGACGATTCGGCTTATGTTCTCTATTCAAACGTCTGTGCAACTAGTGGAAGATGGGATGTTGTAGAGAATGTAAGGACTCTAATGGGATCAAACAACATAAAGAAACAACCCGCTTGCAGTTGGGTCAAGTCGAAAAACAAGATAAGTAAGTTTGGGATGGGAGAGAAGTCTCATCCTCGGATCGTCCAAATTTATGCCAAGTTAAGGGAGCTCATGAAGAGGATTCGAGAAGCAGGTTATGTTGCTGATACAAGCTATGCACTTCAGGACACCGACGAGGAACAGAAGGAGCAAAATCTTTGGAACCACAGCGAGAGAATCGCCCTCGCATTTGCGTTGATCAGCACGCCAGAAGGCTCGCCTGTTAGGATTTTCAAGAACCTGAGAGTTTGTGGTGATTGTCATTCTGTTTACAAGTTTGTGAGCGGAATAGTTGGCCGGAAAATCATGTTGAGAGACCCTTTCCGGTTTCACCATTTTAGTGATGGCAAGTGTTCTTGCTCGGACTATTGGTAGTCAAGCTATTACAGAAATTAGCAAAGTTTAAAATGTATTGAAATTCCTTAGTTAGTCCTAATCCTTTGTTTGGTGCATTAATTTTGATAGGAGTAATAGGATTGGCAAACCTTCCCACAAATATAGTCCCTCTTGTGTGGGATAACTAGTCCCATTGAATATAGTTATTATTATCAACCCACAGCTTCAAAGATTGTGGGTCCCACTTGATAAGAAAGAAAGAAACCCACTTGGTAAGAAAGAAAGAAAACAGAAGGAAAATGAAAAATAAAACCGAAAGAAAGTAAGAGAGAGATAAAATATTTTACTTTTTCTTTATATTATTTGGTATCATATAAGGAAAGAAAAGGAAAAAAGTTTTATAATTACTATTTTAGTTATTTAGGGGAAGGTTACGGTAGAGACCCTCTGAGGGTCTCTACCGGTAAATATCTTTTTTAGACCGTTAAGATTTAATCGAACGGTTCAAATGTTGATTGTGTACGATATTTATCATGCACCTAACCTTACACAATCATTCCCACCTAAACTCTTTTCCGTCGCCGGCGATCTTTCCGCCGCCGGCGACGGACGCCGGCGACTCATCCCCGACGCCGGCGACCCAACTCCGGCCACCTCCGGCCCCAGCCCCGGCCACCGGCCGTCGCCGCCGGCGACCCTATTTTCTCTCTCTTCCTCTTTCTCCTCTTCTCTCTCTCTCTTCCCCTCTCTCTCTTCCCCTCCACCCCGGCCGGCCCCCACCCCCGGCCTCCCCCCACCCCCGGCCGCCTCCCTCCCCCGGCCGCCACCCTCCCCCGGCACCCCCCCGACGACCCCCCTCTCTCTTCCCCTTTCTCTCTCTTCTCTCTCTCTCTTCCCCTCTCTCTCTCTTCCCCTCCCTCCCGCCGGCCCCCACCCCCAGCCCCCAGCCAGCCCCCCGGCCACGCCCCCCTCCCCCGGCCTCCCCCCACCCCCGACGATCCCCCCTCCCCCCGGCCGCCACCCTCCCCGGCCCCCCCCTCGCGCGATTTCGCAAAATCGCGATTTCGCGATTTCGCGATTTCACGATTTTGCGAAATCGCGACAGGGGGGCCGGGGAGGGTGGCGGCCGGGGGAGGGGGGGTCGTTGGGGGTGGGGGGAGGCCGGGGGAGGGGGGCGTGGCCGGGGGCTGGCTGGGGGCCGGGGGTGGGGGCCGGCGGGAGGGAGGGGAAGAGAGAGAGAGGGGAAGAGAGAGAGAGAAGAGAGAGAAAGGGGAAGAGAGAGGGGGGTCGTCGGGGGGGTGCCGGGGGAGGGTGGCGGCCGGGGGAGGGAGGCGGCCGGGGGTGGGGGGAGGCCGGGGGTGGGGGCCGGCCGGGGTGGAGGGGAAGAGAGAGAGGGGAAGAGAGAGAGAGAAGAGGAGAAAGAGGAAGAGAGAGAAAATAGGGTCGCCGGCGGCGACGGCCGGTGGCCGGGGCTGGGGCCGGAGGTGGCCGGAGTTGGGTCGCCGGCGTCGGGGGTGAGTCGCCGGCGTCTGTCGCCGGCGGTGGAAAGATCGCCGGCGACGGAAAAGAGTTTAGGTGGGAATGATTGTGTGAGGTTAGGTGCATGATAAATATCGTACACAATCAACATTTGAACCGTTCGATTAAATCTTAACGGTCCAAAAAAAGTATGTACCGGTAGAGACCCTCAGAGGGTCTCTACCGTAACCTTTCCCTTTCTTTTATTCAAAAAAGGAAAAAATATATCATTTTAATGGAAAAGGTTATGGTAGAGATCCTCTGAGGGTCTCTACTGGTACATACCTTTTTTGGACCGTTAAGATTTAATCGAACGATTCAAATATTGATGGTGTACGATATATATCATACACCTAACCTCACACAATATTCCCACCTAAACTCTTCTCCGTCGCCGGCGATCTTCCGCCGCCGGCGACTCATTCCCGACGCCGGCGACCCAACTCCGCCACCTCCGGCCCCCAGTCCCGGCCGCCCTCCGTCGCCGCCGGCGACCCTATTTTCTCTCTCTTCCCCTTTCTCCTCTTCTCTCTCTCTCTCTTCCCCTCCCTGCCGCCGGCCCCCACCCCTGCCGGCCCCCACCCCCGGCCTCCCCCCACCCCCGGCCGCCTCCCTCCCCGACCGCCACCCTCCCTCGGCACCCCCCGACGACCCCCCCTCTCTCTTCCCCTTTCTCTCTCTTCTCTTTTCTCTCTCTCTTCCCCTCCCTCCCTTCGGCCCCCACCCCCGGCCCCCCAGCCAGCCCCCCGGCCCCGCCCCCCTCCCCCGGCCTCCCCCCACCCCCGACGAGCCCCTCCCCCCGGCCGCCACCCTCCTCGGCCCCCCCCTAGCGCGATTTCGGGGGTAGGGGAGGCTGAGGGTGGGGGCCGGCGGAGGGAGGGGAAGAGAGAGAAAGGGGAAGAGAGAGGGGGTCGTCGGGGGGGTGCCGGGGGAGGGTGGCGGCCGGGGAGGGAGGCGGCCGGGGGTGGGGGGAGGCCGGGGGTGGGGGTGGGGGCCGCGGGGGTGGGGGGCCGGCGGAGGGAGGGGAAGAGAGAGGGGAAGAGAGAGAGAAAAGAGGAGAAAGGGGAAGAGAGAGAAAATAGGGTCGCCGACTGGCGACGGCCGGCGGTCGGGGCTAGGGCCGGAGGTGGCTGGAGTTAGGTCGCCGGCGTCGGGATGAGTCGCCGGCGTCCGTCGCCGGCGGCGGAAAGATCACCGGCGACAGGGAAGAGTTTAGGTGGGAATGATTGTGTGAGGTTAGGTGTATGATAAATATCGTACACCATCAATATTGAACCGTTCGATTAAATCTTAACGGTCCAAAAAAGGTATCTACCGATAGAGACCCTCAGAGGGTCTCTACCGTAACCTTTCCCCATTTTAATATCATTGGAAGAATTTGTGCTTTCTATCTATTTTGGAAAGATAAAAGTTAGTGATCCCTACAATAATCCCTCTTTTTTCCTTTCTTTTCACTTTTACTTCTTACCAAACAATCAATAACATATTTCCATCTACTTTTCTTTCATCCCACTTCTTTCTTTCCACTTTTCCATCCCTACCAAACATAGCCTAGGTTTTTTGAGTTAATTGAGATTCAATTTTCATGTGAAGAACTTATTTTTGAAAATTAATTATTTGTTTAAGTTCAGTTATCTTTTTAATTTATAGAAATTTAATTAGTTACGCCAAACCAAAGATACTACATGATTAATTTAATTTAATTTACTATGCTTGAATCAAATTTATTATTATTATTATTTAAAGGTAAAGAATTTAAAACTCTACACATTTTATGGAGTCGGGTGTAAAATTACTATAACACTTTGTTTGAAACTACAAATTTAAATATATTCTAACGATAGTCCTACCCAATTTTCAAACACTATTATTATTTAAGCTTTTGTTAGTATTTTCAATTGAAACTTAAAATTTTCAAATCAATTTTATTTTTTTAAAAGCCAACAAAAATATAACTTATTTTAAAAAGTCAATCAACTACAAGTTAAAAATTTCATATCTGACTAACTAAGCAAACAGGGCTAGGTAAATTATCAACACTATTAGTGACATAAATTGTAAATATCTAAATCAAAAATTAAATAAAATAAAATAAGAAATCTAATATGTAATTCCCTTAAAAATGGCCTTAGTTCAGTTATTGCACGATATAAATTATATTTATGGGATATCTCACAGTTAAAAAAAAAAAAAATCATTTTATTTTCTTTATTAGTATTTGGCGGGAGGGAGGGACGAAGGGACTCGAAACGTGACAATCAAGGCGAATGAAGCTAGACCACGTGTAACAACATTAACCGTTGACCATGAAACTAATATTTGATCAACGGCGCTCACAAGGCCACTGCCACGCACACTTTCTCTCTCTTCCACTCCTCCGGTACGGTTAGTAATTCCAGCATTCCTCTGAGACAACACTCCACTTAGAGAACCAAATCCTTCACATTTCCCAGGAACACCTGAGAAACGTGAAGAAGATGAAGAAGACAACAATGGCGGCCATGATGAGGACGAAGAAGACGACGAAGATGATGCCACGTGGCGACATCCCCGAGTTCGGCGCGATCTTCATGTCGAACCTGGCCACCATGGGAGAGTGCCTAGAGAAGCAGCTCTTCGGACTCCCGTCCTCCAATGGCGACTTCGTGAGGCGAGTAAGGGCTGGGATGCTACTCTTCCTCTTCGAGTACGAGAAGCGGGAGCTCCACGGAGTCTTTCAGGCCACCACCGACGGTGCCATGAACATCGTTCCTCACGCTTACAGCTCGTCCGGCAAGCAGTTTCCTGCTCAGGTTTCGTTTCGTTTCGATTATTTTCCCTATTTCTCTGATTCTTTTAAAGATTTCTTGGTGTTTGACTTTGGATTTTTTTGTGTAGGTTCGATTTAGCACGGTTTGGGAGTGTGAGCCTCTTTCAGAAGCTGAGTTCTGCGACGCCATTTGGGAGAACTACTACGAGAGGAACAAGTTTCTTTTCGGTTTGTCTCAAGATCAGGTTTGCTTCTTTGTATATATGTGTGTGTGTGTGTGTCTGTGATCAGTATGGAATACATGTTGAAACAGCTGTGCAGTTGTTCATATTTGTATGTATATATATGTACATATATATCGCCATAGCTTTGGAAACTTGGCTTGTTTATACTGTTTCTGTGTTTTGCTTTCCTGTTGTAATATATCATTGATGATGTTTAGCCAAGAATCAAGAAATGAACAAAAAATGAAACGTCATTATTTTACTTTTCCTTTCGAGTCAGAACTCAGAATCCTGTATTAGCAATTGGAAAGCTGCAA